>CBVK0101591121.1:0-25559 GCA_900067695.1 Picea abies
TTTCATTTTGAATCATCTTGTACTTGAACATTTAAGTGGGGTAAAAGGAGGTTTTCCCCTCGAAGAGGCTTATTATCTAAAATTATCTCTTTTTCAAGGCGTTGACTACTTTTTCTGAGGTTTTTCTATGCTATATTGATATTTGGTTCTTAACATACATGGAGTGTCGCAGGACAAGAAAGGAGTGCTCTTGAAGCAAAGTGGAATGACGAGAAAGCATAGCTACCACATGAAAAGGAATAGTTGCTTGCGAAGAAACTACAAGTAAAGGAAGCGGTCAACAAAGCACTTCACTCTGTGACAGTCATTGGAGTACAGGCCGAAGAAAGAATCCCACAGTAGGTGGCACAACTCGAAGAAGTGATCCAGAAGCTCCAGCAACACATTGCATATCTAGAGCTTCGTGCAGTACCTAATACCCCACAAGAGATCAGAGACTAAAGAGAAATAACTGCCTACAACATAGTTGACAGACTAAAAGCTCTTTCTTTGGAGTGTAAGCAGTTGAGTAGCCGCAACACCCAAACATATGAGAACCTCACTGAGAACCCAGAGTTATATAAATTAGAGTCATAGCTCAAAGAAGAAAAGAAAAACACATACATGCTACAGGCACGCTAGAGGCGCAGCTAAAGGCCTTATCACCAGTCGAAAGAATGAAGAGGTTTCAAGAACAATGCACGACCCAATAGTAGATCCACATGATTCAATGTAAAGTGATGGAAATCTCTCAACAACTTCAACCAGCGCAAGAGAAGGCATGGCAACTGTTCATCGAAGTTGAAAGCTAAGGAGATGAGTTAGAACAGGTTGTCATCACAGCATAACAACACCTAGAAGGACCAGTCAATGATGCATTCATCCATGAATTTGTAGAATAGGAGGTTGTAGCACAACAATAGGTTGAAGCAGCTCAAGCCAAGATCAATACATTCGAGGCAGAATTGATCAGACTAGAGTGACTCGGGATGAGTCACAGGTGAGTGTTAGGGGCATGTTGGCCCTTGACCAAGTTTTAGGAGTTTCTTGGTCATGCTTGACCATTTTTTGGACTTTGATAGCCTATCGAAGATAGAGCATTGGACGAAGTGGAGATTTTGGAATCTCGACCCACTTTTGGGTCCTTTTGGGTTTTGGGAAATTGTAATGGGAAAGGGATGTCAGCCCATGGGTTTACCCATGCTTAGGCCCATTTTTGTATGTATAAATAGAAGGATAGGAAATGTAAGAAGGGGAATATTATATCTAAGTGATGTAGGCTAAGTTCCAAGGGAGGGATCTATGTGATCAATTTTTTTTTGCATTCTGTATAGACTTGCAGAGCTTAGTGCAAGTCCTTGTGTGAAGATATAGAAGGCTTTGTTCTGTAATGCAAGGAAGATGGATCTAGTGAGTTGTGCAGATATTTTGTCCTATGTAGAGTAAGAGGTTGAGGCTCTATGCTTGTAACTTATTTGACTGAAGACAATAAATAAGAAGAGTTGGTGGATGTAGCCCCAGGGTGGGGGTGAATCATATTGTTATCAGTGAAATTTCATTTGCAAATGGTTAGAGGAATCCAACATCTTCAAGCATATATTAGTTCACACATGGACCAAAAATTCATTTCCAAAAGGTCCAAAACTATACAACCAGTAACAAAATCAGCATGCGCTAAGACTACATAGGCAGTGCATGCATGTGCACCGATCGAAAATGCTAGAAAAGTGTGCATGCATTCGAGGCATGATTGTGGATGCTAAAACCTGTGCACCCCTTAGACCAACACATTTATGATGTTGGTCAGCCTCCCATCCACTTCTAGTTCATCTTCCAAGTTGATTTGACATCCAAATCTCGACTGAATATGGCTGGGTGGCTAGTCAAAGAACTAAGGGTGCCCTAAATGGCCCCTTATTCACACTAAAAGCTGGTTGAATAATACCTCAAAGATATGCTATAAAAGAAGCCATGGGTGCACTACATTTTCAAGGAATTCATTTGTATTGTTATGCTGTTGATATTCTCTTGGAGGATCCTCTTTCCTCATCAAGAGCATGTTATCACCATTGCACTTAGCCATTCATATCACCTTTATATTGAATGTGCTTTGGATTGTCTTCACCATTTCATTCTAGTTCCTCATTTGTAAGAAGAGCTCAATATTTGGGGGTACAAGAGCCCTCCCTTGGAGGAAGAGGGGACCCAAAGTCTCCCTTTCTCTTTGGTGTTTTCTTTCCAGTAATGCAATCCTTTCCATTGGTGGCATGAGTCTTGTTTGTTTATTGTTCTTATGCCCTTATGCACTATAGTTTAATTGTTTTTATCATTCTTAGTTTAATTCTTTGCTTATCTCTTATGTTTTACACTTATAACTATTTCCTCTACTACTGTCTTGCCTAGCTGACCCAACTGGGCTTGTAAGAACCCCTATTTTTCTCATTTAGGTGACAAAAGAGGTGCTAAGTTCTTGATCTGTTGGATTTGGATAATCTGTTGATGCTAAGTGCTTGAATACTCTAGTTCATTATGAATGCTACAATGCTCTGTGATCTCTATGAAGTAGAGTAATGGTTGAATATTGATAATATATTGGTGCTAAGTTCTCTGTAAATGATATACTCACAGCTCAGTGTCCCAGCTAAGGTTGCAAACACTTGAGTCTTCTAACCACCCCTACCTCTACCTCAAGTGAGACTTCATCTGCTTCATAGGTGTTGCCGAAAGGGCCAGTAGTTAGGGCTTTGTTGGTGCACTCTTGAGCGTTGAACCTTGGGTATACCCCTGTGCCAACAAATGTTGAGAGTAAAATCTATTAGAGCGGGAAAACCTTTTTAGTTTACCACTATTTCTAATTTTGTTTCATGTTTTAGAGAACAATAGGATGGAGTACAATACTTTCTTTTTGAAACATACCTTCACAACTTTATCCTAGGAGAAAACAAAAAATAGAACCCCAATCCTTTCATTGGGGACATACAGTTTCAGGCATTCTTGTCTTTTTCCAAAAACCAAACCAGGTGGGCTAAAGCACATAAGGTTTTCATGAAAAGAGATACTGGAATAGACCTATGGATCAAGGGGGAACCTCCTAAATCCCTTGATACCATTATGCAACATAGAACTTTCATGAAGAGGGAGAAGGTTGTAGAATCCTTGGCTCTCATCCACAGAAATGTTGTACATTCAGGTCTACAGTATTTTAGAGAGCTTAACTAAGAAACCATTTCTACTGCCAAACTAATATGGGATGTCTCCTCAAATGTAGTCAATAACATGGAACCATTTGGTTTCAGAAATTTTCACATAGCCACCTTTAGGTTAGAGAGGTGTGCTAGAATGATCTTGGATGAAGGGCTTGCCTAGATTGGATGTAGGTACAATCCTCCCATTATTTGGTATCCTACAGAGGGTTATCAAAGTAATTATGAAATTCATAAGGAGGAAGATGCTTCTGTTTAAGAGATTAAAGGTAAGAATGGGTTCAGGAGGCCTAGAGAAAAGACTTCACATCCCTTCAGTATCACTGGTTTGCATGTAAACTCTCTGATTACATGAGGACATGCAAAAAGGTAAGCTAGGGGGCATGTTGAGATGAGGAAAAGGTATTAATATTCTCCTTATTACTTTGATTTGTGATATATTCTTGATTGACTTTTCCATTAATTTGAAGTAATTAGGAAAGAAAATGGTTAAATAGATTTTAGGAAATAATATTGTGTGATGTTAGATATTTTCTGAAATTTGGTTTGAATTGTTGTGATTTTACATAGAAAATGGAAAATTGTTGTTACATCAAGATAATTAAAGAGATAATTAAGATACATAAGCCATTCAATATCGAAGGAATCAGGCATAAACTAGTTTAAAGGAGTATTGAATTTTATTTTGCAATATTCATAAATAGTAAAAGAAATCCTCAGGATATTTCGATCCTTAGGATAGTTTAATTTACTTATTTCATTGTAATATATAAAGGATGGTGAACAATAGAGAGAGACCCAATAAATTTAACCAAGCATTCAGATCTCTGAATTGTTGACATTTTGTGTAGTAGTCCGTTGTAAATTATTTACCAGTTATGGAATTAATGAAATCCTTGAGCATTTTGATCATCTTTGTATACTGAGTTTTCAGTAGTAGTACCTTCTGAAGACTGTGGGCCAAGTCAGAAGGACTTCTTGTCTCATCTGTAATCATATCAATTCTATTTTAAAACTATGATTTTCATTTTCTTGCAATAGTTAAGATACGTTTGTGAGTGTGTTGATTTTTTTATGAATTAGTTAAGTTGTTCATTTGCAGAGAATAATGTTTCATTTGAAGATTGTCGATTGTTGTTACATTTCCAATTATTGTTAGTTTATAGTTTGAGAATTCCTTTTATTTTTGCATACGTTGTTCCTTTTATCAAATTCAGATTTGTTGTTCCTTTCGCTTAATTCACTTTTGTTGTTCCTTCTTAAATATTCATTAATTCATTGTTCTTTTCCAATAGGTTAAATAATCATTGAGATATTGATTCATTAGGTGTTTTCACATATTAGATTATTGTTTCTTAGATAAATGAATTCAGAAAATTAATTGATTCTTTAATTCATGGTGTGTTATTATTCAGATTACAATTCTATTGAGTGAGATATTAGTTTCATATTTTTTAATGAATGAGTAAGAAATTGATTGTTGTTGTAGTTTAGATTGACTCGGATTTACTGTAGTTGGATTATCTACACGATTTAAACCTCTACGACTATCTGTCAGACAATTGTCTTAGGTTGATGGATAGTTGGTATGGATTGTTAGTTTTCATTGATGTCAACCATTGGAGAGTGATATTGTAGATTGATGTCAACCCTTAGTGATTGATGTCAACCCTTGGAGAAAGTTCGGTAGCAAATTCTGGTAGCACAAAGGTTTGGGTAATGGACCCAAGGTTGTTTCATGTATAACGGTATGCGTTTTAATATATTTGAATGTAAGAATATTCTATATGGATATTACATGTCATTCCATTTCTGGTGGTATGTGGAACATCACATAACTCCTCATGGTTAGAGAGTTATGGCCATGAGAAGTTGGAGAACCCAGGTTTGGGTAATGAAACCAAGTTTGTTTGATGCATAATGGTATGAGTTTTGATATATATGTAGGTAATAATATTCTATATTTATAGTACATGTAATTCCATTTCTAGTGTTATGTGGAATAACTCCTCACGGTTTGAGAGTTATGGCCTTATGAAGTTGGAGGACCCTCATATGTCATCTNTGGTTTAAGAGATTTTAGAAGGTAAATAATAAAGTGAAGTGATGAGTGTACTATAATTCAAATTGAATACAAAATAAATTATTTAAATAATAAATTTAATGGAGAAATTAGAAGTGGGTTAACCCTAAAATAAGGAAAGTGGACAAAGTGACCTAGAAGATGTTTTTAAGGAAGCTACTTGGAGAGTATAAATAATAGGAAAGGCTCTCTCATTTTAGAACACACTTGCGAATATTTAATATATATAGTTTTCTGAGGTAAAAAAAGGATATCTAAGCCTAATTTATGAGGGAAGGTGAAGAAAAGAAGGCCAGAATTCAAGGAAGGATAAATTCTTTTGATGATGATTTCTAAGGTATTTTATTTACAGGTCATCTCACCATTTTCACAATAGCTTCTTTTCTAGAATGATTCAGACCGTGAAATTGCTATTCCATTGAGAAAACATATCAAATTATCTATGGTAAAACATTAATCTTGTGGTTCATTTTATTTTTGGAGTTACACTATGTGGAAAATAGGGTTTGTGGCTAGTCTTGAAACTAGTCTAAAACAAGTGTTTCGGGTAGAAATGTCAGAACTTCTTCATAACAAATCCAAATTCCGTAAGACCAAAATTTTTGGTTAGAGTACAATATATAGTATGTGGTTCAATAGTTTTAGAACAATTCAACAAATATTACATGTGGGGCATGCTCTACAAGGTCTCTGTATAGAATAATCCAAAATTCAACAAGGCATGACATTTTTGCTATAACGCCTTTTCTGAGAGGTTCCAAGTAGTGAAACCCAGAGGAATTTCATAAAAAATATGTAAGAACATTACGTATCAGTTTCATATCTTTATTGATTACATGTACAAAGTTACGATTATTTCAAGTTAGGGTTCTTGACTAATCCAAAACTAGTCATGTGAGACTAAAGAAAAGTTTGATGAAAATGCTAGTATCTTGTTGTTAAAGTTAAGGAGGGTTTGTAGGTATGTGATATTATACACCAGGTATATTACAGAGTTACAAATCATATTTGGATGATGAAATTGATGAGGGCATTTGGTTGAGGTATGTTGGCAACAGGCCGAAGTGGGAAAGAAAACGTGCACAAAGAAGAATGACAGCTGGAAGAGAAATCATGGGAAAGAAAGCATGCAAGAGGAAAGCAACAAATGGTAAGAAGCACAACACATGTGCATGAAGGAAGGAGGTGATATATGGAAGGAATAAATGCATGCATACAAATAAGGAAGAACTAATGACTGTAAGGTTAGGGTTTTTGTAAGGTTTTGTGTAAATGGCTGAAGATCTCGATAGATATAAATATAGATACACAGGTATCATAGAGAGGTTGGATTCGCTAATTTTGTAGATATTGATGTGGTATGTAATGTTTATGAACTGTTTTTGTGAAGTGGATAAACTAGAGAAGAGGAGGGAAGATAGATCTAAGGATTAGATCACAAGCTGAGGATCTTGGTGTGATCTAGTTCGCCTCATATAGATCTTACTCATTTGAGAAGATTTGTAAGCGTGCGGCTCAAGAATTGCAGAACTACCATAATAAAAGATCCAAGAGACAAATATTTGTGGACATAGCCCAGGAGGGGGTGAACCATGATAATACATGTGTAATGTGATGAATGCATGCATATCTATGTCATACTTTTAGTAGTTAACACTGTGTGTAATGAATGAATGAGTTATTATATTGTTTGGTTAAATGTTGTTGGGATTTCAAGAATAGATTCCACGAGGTCAAGCTATAGAGATAATAATAGTAGTTTGTAATGCTAGTTATAATAACTGGTTTAGAATATAGACCCCATATCTCAAACTCAATCCTAGGCTGTAAACACCTAAGTCTTCCAACAACCCATTTAAAGCTATCTCAGGTGAGACTGCGCAGTGCATTTTTTGTGCTGTGTTACCTTTTGGTTTACTAGAAGGGTCAATAGTTTTAGGTTTTGTTGGTACCCTTGAAGATATGAACCCTGGGTCAATACCGAATACATAAGGAAGAGGATATTTCAATAAGAAGACCAACAAATGATTATGTTTCCATCTTAAGAGGAACATGAGAGAATTGAGTAGATGAGATAGTATGCATGAGGAAAGAATGAGTGAAACCAAAAGACCATTGAGCCATTAGAAGGGAATGTTGAGACCGTGGAACCCCATGAAAGAAGAAATGGAAGGCTGGTTGAGAACCACATAGCTAGAATTTTCTCAAAAAGACAATAGAAACCCTAACATCACACCTTGCCAATATCTGGATAGATACATGTTTACAGATCTACATGAAGTCTTTTTTTGTGATTTTCCCCACCTATTGCAGGAGTGGATACTAAGGTTAAAAGATAACCACACGACGAACCAGATCCAATAGCTAGATTGGACCACAGTACAGGTTGAACAATTACAGCAGGTGAACAACAAATTCACCTACGTAGTTGATTTTTGGCTTGACAACATTGTGGCAGGCTTCATCACATATTTTGCAGTCGACACAATGAAGTCATACATCGCAGCAGAGCAAGAATTTCTACGTGGAACCCAAGGAAGGTACATTCAATCATTGTATACTTCTATTAAAATACTGCTATATAACAAAGGTGTAATGACAATGGAATTAGATAGCCGAACTTCTCTGCATGCATGGGGAAGGGGGGAAGCACTGACATAGAGAGGATAAATGGAAGAGGGTGAGGATAAAGGAAAGAAGGAGGAGGAATTCTCGAACCTGATCTTGATGGGTGACGACCAGCTTAAGTGGATCTTGGTGTCATCAAGAATGACACATAGTGGAGTACCCTACCAATGCAAGGTGAAAACTAAGAAGAGAGACATAGCCGCAAGGGAGGACTTGGAAAGCTATGAGGAAGAGGTAGAGGATCTCTAGGCTATGGAGTAGATTGAGGAAATCCTGTGCACAACCTATGAGAGGAAAACAAGAGGCCCAAGAATGGGAGTAGAAGATAGCCATCATTTCCATATCAATGTTAGTGTGGAACCCATAAACCCATGTGGAACCAATACACCAAAGAGAACACCACCATTTAGAGAATCGAAGTTCATAAGAAGTCCGATAGCAAGAATTACATCTACCACAGGAGAAACAAATGGAGGAGCCAGTTCAGGTAGTAATAGTCAAGTATCTACACCACACGACAGAGTTAGCAATTCAGTATTTCGAATGGAAAGACATGATCCTACTATTAGTTTACCAAAATTTCAAGGTGAAGCAACAAAATATCTTGAGAAGCATTTATTGATTTGTGCAAAGATATGGGAGGAAAAATAGATCATTGATGAAGATACCAAACTTGCATAGCTAGCGATCATGCTAAGAGACTGTGCACTAGACTGGTACATGAGTCTAGACATGAACAGTGCCCCTGGGACAATGAGGACACTGGAAGACATTAAGAAGATATTGATTAATGATTTCTATAAGTCAATATTAGAGGATTAGTACATGAACAAGATGATCGAGATAAGATAGAAATTAGGAGAGTCTGTATGGGAGATTGACCAGAGATTCAAGCGACTGAAGGGGAAGTTAAAATACCTTATGACTGAGATACAACACCGACACCTATTTGTCAACTCACTAATCCCATGCCTAAAATATACCTTATGACATCAAAAGTTTCAAACGTAGGTCGAGGCTCTACATTTAACCTTGCAGCTAGAAGAGAACAAGTACCAGTAGGCAGATCCTGCTATTGAAGAATTGAAGGAGGATTTGAAGAACCTAACATTTTAGCTGAATCAGAATAAGAAGAAGGAAAAACAAGTAGTCGTTTGGTGCACCACATGCAGGATGAAAGGACACCATAAGAATGAATGTCCAACATTCACATAGTATATGGAAATAGGCATGCCAAACCCGCTACCACAGGGAGGATTATAGTGTGAAATATGCAAGAAACTGGCTCATGAGCCTTATCACTACACGATGATGCAAAAGTACCAGACAGTCCCAAAGAATTCATATTGCACCTTTTGTAAGTCAGTATGCCACGATGACAAATATTGTCGAACTATGGAACTGATGTGGGAAAGAACATTAGACACATATAGGGTACAGGCTGAAATGATGATTGGGCAAGCAACACCACAATTCAATCAATCCCCAACCACATACAACATTGTGCAGTAGCAGTACAATACTGCATATAAATCATACAATAATGCACAACCGCAGTACAACCTGATGAAACCATAGTACAATAATGTGTAGTACAATTAGGCACCCCAGTACAATGCACAGACAGGAGACTCAGCAGTCTATCGAGGAGGAGGAGTAGCCAGAGGAGGTTTCATATGTGGTAGAGGACCAATCACATGTCACAATTGTCAGCAACCAGGACATTATGCATAGGAATGCCCACTGCTACCAGCAACTTGTATCCATTGTCTCACATCAGATCATGAGACAGAGGAATGCCTGACACTATTAGTAAATATCTAGGAAAATAGGAACCAAAGCAATCAGAATGTTCAATGGATTTCAGCCAAAGAAAGGGAGGATGGATAAAACATCAATATATTCACTCATGGAGGAACGAAGACAAGAAACGACACATTCCTAAAGGAACCTACATAGAACCAATGGGTAAAGAAAAACATTGAACCAAGGAAGCAGTTCGACGTGTCCAAAGAAAAGGAGACTTTTAAGGAAGCCAAACAAGAATTTCAGAAGGTGGACACAACGTCGACTTCTACTATGCAATCAGTCCAAGAATCCCTAGAATATGAAATATCGCCATCATTGGATCATACCGATGGAATTCTACCCAAGGGATAAGAAAGTACTATCAAAGACTTTTTGCAATCATGCATAAAAGTGTTAAGTGATCCGTCATCTATGAAAATATTGCAAAACATCCTAGAGAAATGTAGCAGCAAGACGGGCTAACAACTAGAACTGAAAACTGTCAATCATCTACACACAAGAAAAAGAAAAAGTAGGGAATTTAGACTAAATGATAACATTGAATATTTTAATATGTGAGACATCATACTGGACGTGGGATCCAAAGTGAATGTGCTACCTAAGAAAATCTGGCAATGCATGGGAGAGCCAACATTCAGATACTCAAATGTCCAATTAAAACTAGAAAACCAACATAGGGTCCTACCAATAGGGAGACTGAAAGGAGTAATAGTAGATCTTGATAGAGTGCGCACTAAAGCAGACTTTGAAGTCATCGAAATAGTGGATGGCACAACCTCATACCCAACACTACTCGGTCTAGACTGGGCATTTGAAAACTAGGCCATAATTAACTTGAGGACAAGGAAAATAACATTTGAATCCAGAGATTATAGGGTCATAGCACCACTATATCCATTAGAAGGGGAGAGGTTCATAGAACTCACTTTCCTGGACTTAGAGGAGATTGACCAGTTGTACCGAACAACTATGGGTGAGGAGGATTACGTAAACCCAACTGTAGATGGGGTACTCAACTGGCACAGCATCACTTCATGCACAACAGATTCAGATACTGGGTTAGAAAACTGGCAGCAGAGACTACACAAAGTATCCACAAGAAGAAGTGAAAGAATAGACCACCCAGTACAGTGGATGGGCATAGAAATCAAAGAACCACCTAGTTTCCATGGACTAAAATATTTGGAAACATTCTTGACATAGTATGAAGATGAATTATTAGAGAACGAAAGGCTACTAGCACTGGACTTAGAACTCAAGGGCACACCCACAAGATGGTGGGGCGCACACAAGGACACTATCACAAATTGGTATCAATGTAAACCATTACTACACATAAGGTTCAGCGTAGAACAGAAAAAAAACACACGACAGAAATATGCAGGACTAGGGACACTAACGAAACACTTGGAGGAGTGCAAACGTTATGGAGAATGACACCACCAGAGGAATGGCCTCACCACTTTATTCACACTTTATAGGGCATACTAGAAAATTAGTACATAGATTAGGAATTGTACAAAGGAACTACAACATGGACGACATTGCAATAGAAATTTACTGTCACATTCTCATTCGAGCATGAGAACCCCAACATAGATGTAGCCTTGAAGAGGATCAAAGAATCATATTCTTTGAAGAACCAGAAGTAGAACTTATCACCGAAGAGCAGCAGTAGAATAAGCATACAGTCAAGGAACTACTATTGTGTTATCATGTATAGGAGGAATCACTTGATGAAGATGAATCATACAACATTCAGATTGAAGAAGTAGAAGGAAAAAGAGACATGAAGGGACCACCTATAGAATCTGAATTTATCTCCATGCCAATCAAGATCACTGGGAAAACATTTTAAGATGTTTACAGATCACTCATCCCTAAAATACCTAGTCAACAAGCTAGTGTTGGGGAGGAGAATCTATCGATGTCTATTGTTATTTCAAGAATTTGACTTCAAAGTAATAGTCAAACCAGGAAAACTGAATGCAGGACCTGACCACCTATCATGTATCACAAATGGAGAAGAACCCACAAACTTAGAAGACAACTTTCCAGATGCCCAATTATTCTCAGTATAGATTGTTGATGACTACTTCGTAGAGATCATCTAGTACTTGTGCACAGGTACCATGCCACAAGAATATACCACCGTGTAGAAGAAGAACTTGGTAGTTCACACAAACGACTATCAACTGATCGCAGGACATCTATATAAAATGGGCACAGATAGCATTTTGCAAAGGTACATGTTAGAGCACAAATGACCAAGAATTTTAGCTGAAGCCCATGAGGGATTAGTAGGAGGGCACTATGCAGGAAAATATACTGTCTAGAAGGTACTCCATGCAATATTATGGTAGCCAATGATTCACAGAGACTCAAAAGAGTACTATCAAAAATGCAATGTCTATCAAAGGGTAGGCAAACCCAACAGAAGGGACGAGATTTCGTTATGATTGCAAGTGACATTACAAGAATTTGAAAAATGGGCAATAGTTTTTGTGGGACCAATTAACCCACCAGCTAAAATAACAAGGGAAAGATACATCATCACCATGACAGAATACCTAACAAGGTGGGCGGAAGTCGCTCCAGTAAATGACTTCAGCATAGAGAAAACTACACACTTCTTATTTGAACATGTAATTACTAGGATTGGGTGCCCTAGATTTTTTATGAGTGACCAAGGCATGCACTTCATAAATAGCACCATCCACGTGATGCTCGAAGAGTTCAAATTTCACCACCACCACCATAAAAGTACACCGTATCACCCACAGGTGAATGGCACAGTAGAAGCCTTCAAAATTTTTTTAGAGAACACACTGACAAAGATCTATAACATCAACAGGGATGACTGGGGCCTCAAAGTACCACCAATATTATGGGCATATAGGATGACCTACAAAAAGTTGACAGGGCACACACCATTCAAACTAGTCTATGACCAAGAAGTAGTAGTTCCATTAGAATGTTTAGTACCCAGCTTACACGTAGCATCCATCACACAAATGACAAAATGAGGAATGATACAAGAAAGATTGAATCAGATATTAGCAATGGAGGAAGACTGAATCCTGGCAGGATTCCATCAACAAGTGTAGAAGGATAGAGACAAAACATGGCACGATTGACACATCAAGAAGAATACTTTCAAGGAAGGAGATCTAGTATTACTCTATGACATCAAATCATTCTAGCACCAAGAAAAGTTGAGAATGCATTGGTTAGGATCATACGAGGTAAAATCTGTAATAGACGATGGAGCTGTACAGTTAATATATTTAGCAGGCGTAGACCTCAGAGGAAGGATCAATGGGCGCTGATTGAAGCTATACAAGGATAGTTGACCACCCACCACACAGTAAAAAAATAAAAAATAAAAAATGTGTGAAGCATGCCAGAGAGATCAAAGTCGCATGATGCTCAAAGAATGAATGCAACAAACAAAAAAGAAATGGTTACATGCCAAATAAAAATGAAGGGGAAACAAAAATTCAGTAGAAGTAGTATGACAAGACAACACTAAGTGGAATTAAGGCATGGCAAGGACTGATGGAACATCAAATTAAACATGCCAGCTAGAAATGGAAAAGTAAGCATAATGGAAAGTACAAAATAGTTGCAGATGCATTGAACCCACATTTATGGTGCATTAATCAAATCATGGAGGAAGCGTCCTCAATAAGCTTCATGAAAATACCATACAATAGGCGAGCATGAAAACAACTAGTCTATTCATGAAAGGAGAATAGAGAGAGAGAAACAACAGCTGGAAAAGACAAAGAGAGACAACAAATATCACCACAGTCCTTCAAACTTAGCAGATGTTTGACACTCACCACTATGGCACCACCGAATTCCGCAAAACCAAGCCAGACAACCAGACCGACTAGGGTTCAAACTAGGTCACAAGGACTACTGGAAGAAAAAAAGAAACAACAGCTGAATATTATAGATATAGATGAGATCCCAACCCCAGATATAACACTGGTGAACTCTACACCAATACTGGAAGATATTCAGTAGCCACAAGTAGAGGCCATGAAAGGGGATACACCAATTGTTGTTCTAGAGTCTGTACTTAAGGCTAAAAAGTACAGGGTCTAGGCATCCGAAAGTGGTGTGAAAGATAAAATGGGAAGGATCAACCTTCGAGAAAGGAAGCTAGGGATAATTTCTAATTAGTCTCTATCTTGCTTCCAAAAGTTCATGGATTCTTATATCCCATTCAATTACGGCCCATGAACATTCGAGTTCTACCCGGGTGGTGGTTGTTTTAAGTATGGTGTCGAAAAGATTCAAAGCGATGCTGGTTTGATCCGACAAGTTGGGTTCAATATTAGGTTGTCTCACAACAGGAACAATCATAGAGGAATAAGAAATCTTAAAGAAAGTTTGTGGTTTAGGATGCTACCTCAATTTTTTGATCGTATAGAGAGAACTTTCAAATCCGAAATCCAAGAAAGAAAGCAAACCAAAGGCCTTTTCCTGTAACTGAGTTAACTTTTAATAAATTTTGTATGGAACGTGAGAAAACATCAAGCTATCTACAACATGAGGCTCCTATCGAGGGAGAATCTCACCCCATAAACAGAAGAAGAAAAAAGGACAAGAAGAAATCTGACAATGCATAAAATATAAAGATCTAAAAAGTTCACAGGGCTTGTACCTGTTGATAGCTAATACAGAGGAAAAAATGCAAACGATTAGACGAAAAAAAGTTGATCACCATAGTAGAGGTTATACCAAATTGCAGTGAAGCATTCATCAGAAATATATATGCGAAATGAATTTTAACATAAGATAACAGAGGAAACAAACTCATAACTCAGTCTTGACAGAATTAGGAATCTTCGGATTGCTTTGTATTAATTTTCAACAAGGAAAAAGCCTCTATGACAATCAGCCAAGAAAGGTCCATCCCTTATTCTCACTTCAAAGTGCATATTTATACAAAATTCTAAACGCTGGAATCTTAATCGTTCTAGAAGTTTTTGGTTACAAAATGGGAAAATTATGTGTTTCACTTCATTTTTTCGTCCTCCTTCCTATGGGCACAACACCTTCCTTTCTTTACTCTTTGGGTTCTAAAAATAGAACAGAAAGACACCTGTCCTCATTTGACACCAGAAGCTTTCCCTTTCACCTGCTTGTTGCAAGTGATGCACCTCTCCACCAACTGGGCTATCAACCTGGAAGGCTCTTCTTGGTCCATCGCTTTAAGAGTGTAACAATTTTTTGCTAGCTGTGGTAAACTCTTTCCCACTTATTAGTCCTCTGCAATGATGGAGCATAACTGTAAACTTGGTTGTACTAGCCATTTTTCCATTTAGGTCATATTGACCTGGTTGAACTAGGATATCTCCACTTACTGCCCCTCCATGTTTTCTTTGATGTCCAATAGATGTTTAGCTATATTGATTTTTCGAAGTGTCCTAGCACTGCTCTCCTTATCAAGATCTAGCAAACCTTTACTTATTAGAGAGAAAGTTTCCTCACAAAATTTATTTACTTCATTATCTCTTCCCCTACTTTCCGATATGTTCTGCTCCCAGACCTTCAGTAGGATATTACCTCTGGTTTGTTTTGTGATCGATAATTTTGAGGTGTTGACTATCTCTATCTTTGTTGTAGCTATAAAAAATTCTTGGAAAGTGACTCGTGCTGCCCCGAATTCTCTTTCTTTTGAAGAAATGTTCTCTAATATTTTCTCTATCATCTGGAAATGGTTCTGAATGGTTCTTTCCTTTTCCAGCAAGTTGTTTTGAGTGGTAAGTACCTTACGTTGGACTTCAGTACCCTACGATCAAAACATTTTTATGTCTACACCTGTTTCTCGGCCACCTCCAATTTCGACTGCAACTCTATAGTCTATTGCCCCTACTAGCTCACCTGTGCTTGGGTAGTTTGCACCGACTGATGCACCTGCTCGAGGTGAGACCTGAGCTTCTTGATTTCTCACAAGTCGACTGTTCAGGCTTCTTCAAGGCTCCTGCTCACCTCGTCCTTGACATTCTCTTTGGCAGTAGCTACCTTAGCTTCCAATTTGTTGATCAGGAGGTTCTTTCATTTCAACTGGGCCGTCAAAGTCCCAACTGAGTATTGATTTGATGTAGCATAAGCCCCTAGCATCCCAGCTATTTCCTCTGCAAATTTTTCCTCTTTCGCAACCTTCCCATCTATCATGATTTTAAATTTTTTAGCTACTATGCCCTCTTTTTGATAAAATCCTTTCCTTACCATGGCTTTTATTTTCTTGTCAAAGAAGAATTTGTTGGGAGGAAACTCCTCTACATAAATAGGCATTAGTTATTCATTAAAAATCCATCCCTTGTCAAGATTCCCCCTTGTGATCTGCAAGGGTGTGACGATAGCAAACGGACTGTCAATTTGCTTGGATGTTTGTTTGGGGGTGGCCTCTATAACCGGCTTGTTTGGTGTGAGTGAAAGTGAGCCACCCGATCCCTGTGAAGGTATCTCCTCTTGGCCTTGGGCCTTCTTTCCTGATGCACCCTTTTCGGGGTTTCCCCCCTACTTCCGGGGGCTTTCGGCTCCTAGCTCTAAGGTTCTAGCCTCTCTAGTTTTCCCTTTATCCTTCTCCCTACTAGGACTCAATTCCTTTGCACCTTTGGCTCCTGTATTCTTTGTAGCTAGAAGCTTTGGGGCTTCACCCTATAAAATCTAGGGGAGACAACTCTATCGGTGTTCCTGGAATTTCAAAAATTTGGTCATGTCTCTAGGTGGCAAGGCTTGAACCTGAATGAGGACTTCAGAAAAGGACCTTGTGCCCCAGAATATTTTGTCAGCTGGGGAATCCTCATGTTCATACCTCTTTAGGCTGCAACTTGCTAGGTGATTGCTCAGGACCTTACTAGGATCGTGCTTCTTGAACTCGATATCCACCAGCTTCATTTCTTCTAAAGCTGTAGCCTTGGCTTTGGTGTGGCCAAAATATAACAAAGAATACACACCAATTCAAATATGGAAGGGAGGCCATAGCTTTTTTTACACTCCTCTGATCTCTTTACTTATTTCGCCGAGCACAGTCTGTCTGGCGATCTCACGGCATAATAGCTTATCTGGCAGGAATAGCGGGAGGGAATATGGAGGGACAGAGGTGACAAAAACCCTAATATATGAAAATTTCTCCTCTAGATACCAATCTTCTATGCCACTTAGGCTGGTCACAATGCTATCTGATATCCTGGGAGGTGGCTAGCCAAAAATGGTGACATTCAGTGGCACCATTACCCAATTGAAGATCTCGTAGATGAATTCTTTGGCCTTATCCTCCCAAATCTTTGAGTGGTAGACATGGATGGGCTCTATACTAGAGGGAGTCCAGCTCCAGCTCATTAGAGGGAAAGGCATCGTGAAACAAATGGCATCCATGATATAGGCAAACATGAAAAATGCAGTTGCTTTCCCACTCACCTTCTACGCCTGATATTTGGTAATTCGACTGGTTAAACTGTCTAACAACAGTTTGGCCCAATCGAAAGAAAGTCCTTCAATGACTGTATGAATTAGAGGCACCCATGGGAGGAAACAATGTGTGGTGTCCTCCCTCCCATACAACCTACAGGCCATCATTTCTATATAATTGAACGGTGGCTCTAAGGAGGAGACTGAATAGACTCCATTAGAATCCACCCTGAATTTGGTGAGGTGCGAAACCCAATCCCTGATCAGATAAAACAAGTTTCTTCCATATTTCTCGCATTCCTTCTCCTTGAAACATTCCAGAAATTCAGCATTGTGCACAAAGTTTGGTGTGGGTGATAGCCGGTACATTGCCTACAGATGTTCTGGTCTGAAAGACCCAATTGTCAGCTTCTTCTCACTGATGATAGTTCTGGTCGGGATATCCACATGGTCTAGCGCCCATCTGATCATGTCATAATAGGGGAGGAGCCATGGTCTTGCTGCTATTTTGTGCATTTTTGCTTGAATGACGATTTTGTATCTGGTGGCCAGATCATCCTTCTCATTATCGGTGGAATCATCTGAATAATTCACCGATTCAGACTGAAGGATGTCGGAGATGTATGTCAAGGTTTTGATAGTATTAATACTTCAAGGTGAAGTATCAGAGACAACATTGGAGCCCTAACATAAACTTTTGGCAACCACCTTGAATGCCTTTCGTGGAGCCATGGAAGAGAATCTTGTACGCAGATCACCTGTAGTAAGAATTGTAAATACAGGCAGAAGTTATCCTAATGAAAAGAGATCTGCATGGAAGATAGAAATAAAATTGAAGTAATGAAACAAAACCCCTATCTTAGTCATTTAAAAACCTGGTGTCCTTGTGAACAGGACGGTCGAATCGTTTAAAGAAAGATTTAGCAGTAAAAGCAATATCCTTATCTGTCACTTTGTCGTATTTCAAATAAATGCCATAATTTTTTTACGGATCAAAACACAAATTAACGCAAAAGCATTTAAATTTACCCTGTAGACAGTGCGCGTTAAAGTTTGCATTAATGCATCAATTAATCTAGCTTAGCTTCTTTAACTAAGTTCTCTTTAGTCTTTAATTTCCTCTTTTCAGCATTTACCGTATCGGGAGAAATCACTCCTACCTTTAGAGCCCCCAACATCCGAAATGGCGAAGATGTGATTTAGTTTAAAAAATGTGATCTGACTTAAGCTCTTACTTAACCCATGCTTAATAAATAAAAAACGTGACTTTAGGGCTCGGGGCTACAAAGGTATAGTTTTTTGGGAGAGTGATCGTCGAGTCACAAAACCCTGACGGTACTTAACTAAGGTTTAAAGTGAATTACCCCTAACACTAACCTGGGTAAAAATTTAAAATTATTTCGTGACTTCGCATATAAGAGTTTGGAAACCTTGCAACTTGTAACTCTCGAAGCGCAAAAGCGGGAGCTAATAAAAAGTAAAAGGATTTATTAAAGGTTAGGCAATGGTGGCTTAGGACTAGAGTGGATATCGCCACTTTTCATGTCAGGATAAACTTTTGATTTCAATAATTTCATTTCAACGCTTGTAAAAGGTGGCTCCAACACTAGTAGCGGCACAGAAGCTTGAAAATAAGGAAGTGGAAACCCAACAGGAAGTGCAACCAGAAAGCGTTGAACCAATCACAGAAGTTAACAAAATGACATAGAATCACGGATCAAGAGGGCAACCTGTTATAACCCTAAATTGCACCACACATGCTTACCTAGCATCAAGCCAACTCATATCCCTTATTTTCCAAAGCACTGTTGAACAACTCTTTCAAAATCCTCTTTTATAAAGGCCCACGTGCCCTAATCCATTACTGCATGTGTGCACACATTGGCTGAACCAAAACAACCCACATGGACTGACAAAAGCATGAAAAAAGGAAAGTTGCCAACAGAACAAAAATCTATGGGTGAGTTAACTGAAACTCCCGTCTATTCATGGCCAAGGGTTCGTCCAAATACCTAGCTCCTTCTAGCCTATAAAAGAAGGGGTAGGGGTACCATTTGAAAAAAGGAAAAAAATATAGCAAAGAAACTCTGCCCATTTACGTATTCCCATTGTCCCAACCCTTTAGCCTTTCCTTGTGCCAAAGGAGATTCAAAGTAAAGCAGTTGAAGGAAAAAAGAAGAGGATCCCAGGATCAGGTTCGAGGAGAAGTGGCCGGTCTCAACTTTTGTAAGTTGACTCACTCAAAGTAATAAAGAGAATGCTTTTCCCATCCCAATTCATGAATTGTTTATAGTTGATCAGTATATGTTTTGATTTCTAACCTATTAGTATATACATAGTATGCATGCATAGTTGTTTCTCGTCTTGAATGCAGGTCAGGTTTGGAAGGAGCATTGCGAACAAGTAATCAATCACAATAGAGGATCAACATCAAACACTGGGAATGAGGTAGGTTGATCTTTCCATGCATTTACTAAGAAAAGGGGATTTAAATCTAGGGATGAAGGTAGAAACTAATTTCTATTCAGTCATATCTGCATGCAAAGTCTGAACTCTATTTGCTATTCCATAGGGTATTTTTCCCCAACAACAGAATTGGTGACTGTACTGGGGAAACTCTCTAGGGTTCCTGGAATTTTATTTAGTTTTTGGGTAGTTTAAAGACTAGTTTTTCTTGCATGTATTTTCTTTTCGTTTCTGTAAAGTCTGAGCTAGTAGGGAGTCTGGTTTTCCATACCAGCTTTCCCTGACTTTTGCTTGACTGTGTTTTTCGGGACCCACAGAGGTACACACAGCCTACACAAGGTTTGCACGCATTTACCCACGCCCTACCCTCTTACAGCCCGCGTGTGAACTCTAGTTGTAGAGGTAGCAATAGCGTGTAGAGTTCAAATAACCTCAAAGGCAGTCATCCTCTTCCTTGTCAAAATCACACATTCTCAGGGGGTTTTCAGGAATTCTGTCTGAAGTCTTGTTTGCTAGTAGTCCTATCTCAGATTTTTTTTTTCTTTAATTATTTTTTTCCTTGCATTATTTGTTTTTCTGTTAGAAAGAGTATCCAAGCCTTCAAGGGATCCTGGTTATCAATATCAATGGTCTCTTCCTAGTTTGGTCTATCTTTTTTCATTTTTCCTTATAGTTTAGATATACACGCGGCCTGTACAAGGTCAACCCGCGTGTACACGCACTCTGTCTCTATTCAGTGCACGTTCACACGCATGTTGTTTGAGTAACAGTCATGTGCTTATACATGATACTTTTTGTTAAGGGTAAGGTTGTCATCCTTTCCCTTAATAAGAATTATTCCTCTCAGGTGTTTGAATCTCTGTTTGAACAATCAGTAGCTTAGGATTAATTTTACCCTTATCTTGCTTTTTCTCATTTAAAACGTTGTCAGAAAAATTAAAAAAAATTACGGTTTTTAGACAAGTGTGAGAGTCATTGTTTTTACAATTGCTATTGTGTGATTTTTTAATCTGATTCTTTGCGATCTGCGATTTAGGCTAGAATTTTTTTTCTTGGATTTTTGCTTGTCCATATTTTCCCTGTCTTGCTTTACTAGTACTTAAATAAATAAATAAATCTCTTTTCATTTTCTTCTTTGGTTGAAGAGTGTGTTTCTACATCATTAGCTAGGGAAAAGTATTTTATTTCATAAGTTTTTGCAGTTCACTTAGATCATAAGTAGCTTGTAGTCGAGTGAAATTCCTTTGAGTTTGTTGTCCAAAATCTTAGAAAAAATTAAAAATAGTTTTTGAAAAGTTGTCGAAATTTTGCATTCAGTAAAAGTGTTGTTTCCATCTTTTTTATTCATTTTTTGCTTTCGTCTTTTACACATCATCGATTTCACCCTCATACCCCTTGATGTAAGACAAAGCCATAAAAGTAATGCTAAATTTAAAATCTACTAGACTTTTATGTTTGTAGGGTTCACAAACTAGTTCAGGACTAGGACCTTGGATTAGGTTGGAGAGGAAACTCTTCAAGGCCATTTAAAATAAAACATCGGAGTCTGAGATAGGGAGTACCTAAGTCCAGTTTTGTGGAATTTATTTGGAAAACCCCTCTAACACAGGGGATAAACACGAGGTTGCGTGCCAAAAGGTAGCAGAGATAACCCCTCCAAAGCTGGACCAATCGTAGTGGAGAACACATATAGAGTGTTTGTTTTGAGATTTCATTGTTTGTATTTTCCACGGGGCTTCATGGGTCTCAAATTCATTCAAGGTCCTCAGTTGTCTTTCGGACCATTTTCTCTTGATACCCTTGATAGTTTTCAGGCTCGATACCCTATTCATTGTGGTCTACCCGACTTTTGACTGTACCCGCCTGGTGACTGTTCACGTGCTGGCAACCTAGTTGCCAATCTTTGTTAGGGACATATACAAGTGACTACGGGGGTATACCATGGTACCTAGGATAGACATCAAGCCACGCTTTGCAGATTATACCCAGAGGGTGCTTCCATGTTCGAGTTGCACTTGCACCGGTAAGTTTCTCTAGTGTTGGTTGTTGTAACTGTTCTTCTAATTAATTTTGTGTTTGCTTGTCTTATCTTCTAGGGATTTTTTTTTGTAGTGGGTGTTAATTTTGAGTGTTTAGACTACCTTAGAGTGTCTTGGATCTTCTCACATAGTGGAGGATCCTGAGCTCCGCTAGTCACAAAGGCTTCTTGGCCTGTCACTGGTTACCTTGGAGACACCCCCGCCACCATTAAGGTGGAAGCTAGAACAACAAGGGTCTTTTGAAGTGACCGGGTTACAACCTATTGTGCCCGAACAACCCCCAGAGGAATCAACCATTTTGGACCTTGAAGCAACCTCTCTTGTCTCAGTTGAAACCCCAACCATTGATTTCTTGGCACCTTTTATTGTACCAATTCAATTTCACGAGCACCAGATAGTGTCACACACAGCAATGGAAACAAATGTTGTTACTCCTTCTGGGAATTCTTCAATTCCCACCACAGTTGTCACCATAGGAGAGCTATAATCTCCTCACCTACCATCGTCAGTCTGAGCCACCATGGTCTTTACCACAACTACTTTGCACAATGGTCTGAACCCGTCTTTGGCAGTGGCCACAACGCCTTTCACACCTAGTGCGATAGGCCCTCCGTTCTCATACGGTATGCCTAGTTCGGGTACAACTCCTCTACGTTCCTACTCCACTTTATAAACTTTGGGTCTGGGGGAAGCAAGCTCTAGTGCTCCTCTGCAAGGTCACTTGGGGGGCACTCATGTCCCTTTTAACACTTTTCCTTATGGAGGAGGTCATATCCCTACTTTGTCCCCTTCATTCGGTGGCTCACATCAGCAATCCACCAAGAAACCTACACACAATAGTTTATTTGGAGCGGGGAGTCAAGGACCACCTTCACATAGTATGGTAGTAGGTTCAACACCGTTTTCTTAGAATGGAACATTTGGTAACAACACCTTCTTGTCAGTCACTTTCCTGACTGGGGGCAACCCCATTTTTGGACAATCTACTCCTATGCAAGGTACTATTCCTGCATAGGGGGAAAACCTAGTAGGACCTTGGAATTTAGGGCAAGGATCCGTTCCCTCCTTCAGAATGTCGATCTGGGGTAATTCTTTCCACAATCAATGGAACCCTGGACAAAATACTACGCCTATCCCCACAGGACCGGCATGGGGTAATCCTTCCCAAAGTCCTTCGAATATAATGCATTCCCAACAATCTATGTCATATTTGGGAAATCAGCCGACGATGTCTCCATATATGCAAAATCCTTACGCTGGCCAGGGCCATGGTTTTTACCAGAACCTGAGCTAGCAGCCAAACTTTTCCTGGCAACCTGGTGCCAGTCAAACTCTAGGTCCCTTTTTCCCAGGTTATCAGCAGCAACCCAAACTACCATTCCTGGCGACGTTACACTTGCCAGATTTGACAAGGTTGTTGAATGACCCTATTTGCCATGATCCGCATTGGCCTCCTATGCTGACGAAGTTTCCTTCAGACATTCCAAAGTTCAAAGCCAAGCCTAATGAAGATCCAGGAGATCATGTGACTACCTTTCATCTTTGGTGCTCATCTAACTCATTGAAAGATGACTATGTACAGTTGCGATTGTTTCAACATACTCTCATTAGGAGTGCCGCAAAATGGTACATTGAGCTCGATCGCTCAAGATACTCTTCTTTTGGCCAACTGGCGATGGCTTTCCTTAACCATTTCCAGTTACCTATGAGATACGATGCTGGCACAGAGTTGCTCAACAATTTTGAACAGACAACAGCAGACCATATCTCTGATCACATCTGAGAGTGGAAACATTGAAAGAGTTTAATCAAGGTACCAGTCCCACCAACATTCCTTCTTGAGCGGTTCCTTAAGTCTTTGGTCGCACAATTATCCAAAGACGTTGTGACATCCATATTTTTATCCAAATAAGATGCCATCATGAGGGATCAACAGTTTGAGGTCATCTATTCTTAGTCTAGTTTATTACACAACATCTTGCCAGATGCACCACATTCAATACTGGATAAAACTAGACAGAGAGTTGGACCACATGCCGATGGTATTGTCGGTTCAGCACAAACCAATCCCGTTGAGCAATTGAAAAAATAGTTGCAATAGTTATCCATACAACACACAGCAGCCAGCCAAATTACTGCTTTGGCTACTCCCCCTACCCAAATGTTAGAAGTACACACAATACAGTCGATTAACCTAAAGGTCACCCAACAGCCTGAAGGGAAGAAAAAACAACAAAAGAAGGGTAAGGGGGATAAAAAACCTACCAATACTGCTGGCGGGGACAACACTGAAAAAAGGAAGGTGAGGTATCCATGCAACTTGTGCGCGAAAGACCACCAGACCCATCTATGTCCTCGACTTGCAGAGGCCCAAAAGTTTGTCACACAGCAATAGCAGGCAGTGTTGACTAATCCATTTCAACATGGGAAAAGTCTAACTCAAGCCTCTGCAAGCATGGAAGGGGGCAGCCAAGAAACCTGCCCGCCTTCGAACAACCCCTCATCCGTGAACATTTATATGGTTAGGGGTGATTCTTTCATATTGACTAGAGCACACGATTATAGTAAACCAAGCGCTTATGAGAAGGGTAAAGAATCTAATCTCCCATCTCTTCCTCTACAGATTGAGAAGACATTGGGAGAAATAATAACACACATTCTGAAAGATGAATTTAAAGAAGATTCTCATAACCCAAATGCAAGGGTCGCTTAGAACTACTCTGTGGTGGAGGATTTATCACAAACCCCTTGTGCGATGTCGGCTTTGGAGGTTCTCCAAAGCTACCCTACTTAGAGGAAAGCCTTGTTAACCACATTGGGCTCTACTGAGACTTGTAATCTGGGTACCATCATGTTAGATACAATCGACTTAAAACCTCATCTTCCTTACCATGTATCATTTCAGATAGTAGTGGCTTACCCCACAAAATGTTTTACACGGAATATCTTCTGCATAGTGGTTGACAAGGGCACCTCAACATGTGTTATGTTGTTGGCATGTTGGAAGGCCATTGGACATCCCGTTTTGTCTCCATCACCTACTCTGCTCACTACTTTCAACAATCATTTGTTCTGACCACATGGAATCATTCCTTCTTTCCCCATGCAGTTAGGAGGGAAAACTGTGTGTGTTGAAGTGGAGGTAGTCGATGCTCCCCTTGACTGTAACCTCTTGTTAGGATGGAGTTGGACTTATGCTATGCAAGCTATGGTTGCTACATTTTTCTAGGTCTTGTTGTTTCCACACGAGGGCCGGATAGTGACCATTGATCAATTGTCTTTCTCTGGACCTGACCCAGCTTTGGGGGCATCCACGGTCCCGATGATTGATAATCCTCAACCAGGTGTCATTAACGTAGGAGTTGGTTTGTGCCCATCCTTGATGGGTACCTTTAATTACCCACCTCCTCATGGAGATATCAAATTTATATCTAATCACCATAAGGTTGAGATTTTTCAAGTTCCGTCATTTCGCATGACTTACTTCGAGGATCCATGGATTCTTCCTTCCCCATCAGCCACAATGGATGAGATAGGGCACCCAGGCATGTCCATGTCCTTGTTTGCCACTGAAGTAGCGTACTCTTTAGTCCAACAAGCTTCAGCTAACACTGATCTTACTCTTGCACAAGAGTTAGATCCACTTCTAGAGCCTATTTGGGCTCAGGGTTCTCTCGCTAACATCAATTCATTAGACTTTGTCTTGCCTTCTGATGAAGCAGTAATGGAAGCAATGACTATTCTAGACAAACCTTGGGAAGATCTTCATCACAGATCTGTCGGTCACTATAATTTCTTAATTAATTTCAAACAAATAAGTGAAACATAAATTATCAACCCAGGGAAGTCTTTTGTTTCAAAGATAGTTGCACACTGTATATGCTCAATTCCAAAAGCATTTAGTGTTGTAGTAAAGAAATC
>CBVK0101591123.1:0-10236 GCA_900067695.1 Picea abies
ATTTTGCAAGGCATTAATCTATTTGGCATGGTTAATCTCCATTTGCTTGATTAATTGGGTCAATTCCTTAATCCCATCACTTGATGATTCTTGACCCTTTGATTCTTTCTTCTTCTCATCATTAACCTTTGAAGAAGAACCTCTTGTAAAACCAGGAATATTAGACTTCCTAGCCTCAAACAAATTATGTTCAACCCTTATAGCTATATTTTGTGTTGCTTCTAAAGTTTGAGGATCTTTATCCCTTAAGGCATACCTCATTTCACCTTCAAATGCCTCAAGATAGTAAATCAAAATAGCTGCATTAGAGGGCTTAATGTCTCTATGAAGGCTCTTCACCAAGCTATTAAACTTAGTGTTAAATTCAACCACAGTTTCATTTTCTTTCTTCTGACTAGTGGTAAGAGCAGCAAGCTGAAATCTATGTTCCTTTTGATTACCCCATCTCTTCCTAAACTCATTCAATATTTCATCAAGGGTGCTAAACTTAGCTCTAGAAAAATCAGTAAACCATTCAGCAGCATCACCTTCAAGTGAATACACAAAAAGAGTCATCTTTACATCTTCATGATTATGACTGCCACAATACATTTGTACACACATCTGAAAGTTGAGGATGTGGGACTTGGTACTTATAGCATTGTTCCCCTGAAAGGTAGGTAACTTATCAATGGCCCTATCAGGAACTGCATGAGGGGCACCTTGGATTGCTGCAAAGTTCGAAGGTCTCAAAAAGATACTCATGGTTAAGTTGGGATCAGTAGTGGGATTATTAACAATTGGTTGATTATTGTTTTTGGAACAAGTATTGGATATCAACGAGTGCTTCTTCCCCAAGACTTTCAAGTAGCCTTCTAGGAGCAAGGCGATTTAGCCTCCTCCTATAAACCTTTTTAGGTTCAGGAAAAGAATAAATCACTCCTTGTGAAGTGCTCCTAGTCGAATACTTGACAGATTTTTTCAATGGAGTCGCCACTTGGAAAGGAAACACACAAATCAACCAATAAAAGTTCAAAAAATTTTAACGGACTAAAGTTTTTATTACTTAGTTCTTAAAAAATTAAGCTAAGTCGCTTTGACCAAGGATAAATGACTTATCCCCGGCAACGGTGCCAAAGATGTTGCCGTCCTAATACACACTTGCAAACGTGAGCAAAGTCTAGCTCACTTAGTGTGTCCTTGGAGGCACAATGCCTAGGTTCACAGTCCACACTGTCACCTTGACTGGAACCTCTTCCTTCTAGGCTTACTCCTAGGGAAGACAAGAGGGGTAGACCCTAGTTACTAGATTTGATTTAACTTTAAACTTCTAGGAGTTGGTTTTAATTTGTTAGAAGGCTTGGGGGAAAACTAACCTAAGATGCTAAAGCAGCAAATGCAAAGTGCAAGATTAAATGACAAGCGGCCCTTTCCCTAAGTCAACTATGAGTAGTGCCTAAGGTTGGGCAAGGGGTCAACTAAGTTTGAGGGTGGTTCAATTACAAAAATATTACAAATAAAAATATGTTGAAACTATCTCCACAAACAAACATACAATTACTTAAAATAAAGAATAAGAAATGTTACAACAATTACACAAAGATACAAATGAACAAGATATACAATGATGTCCAAAGTGAGAGTTTAGGAAATAGTTCACTCAAAATCAATCACATAATCCAAGCATGCCCCAATAACACTTACTCTATTGGACTCATTTTCAATGGCAACCACTAAAGCACTCAAGATCCAAGAAGATGATGCCTCCCCAAACAGGATACTCAACTTCTTCTTGAATCACACCATAAAGCATAAAAATGATGTTTAAGTTTGTAAACTCAAATGCTCATAAAAATTTAAAACATTTAGAAAGACAAACCATAAGATTGCAATTAAGATTTGTAAACATGAAAGTGTTTGCAATGTGTGTTCCTAAACTTTCATCTAAGATCCCCCAAAAACACAAGGATTGTCTATGCAACTAAATGGTTAGGAGTTTCTTAAAAGTTAAGTAAATTTTATTGTTCCCCCCACCCTAGCTATGTTTGGAGCCTTAAACCTCCTCCTTCTATAGCCAAATAACTATCAGGTGCTCAAGATAGTAAGGCAACGAGGCCCACCCTATCTTCCACGGACAACCCTGACAGTAAGAGTACTTCCCGGAAATGACACCCACCTGGAGCATCACGGGACGGTCCCCCGCCACTTCCTTCCGTTGTTTTCCTCAAACCCGTTTTAGATGGTGGAGATGGCTGAATTAGGCTATTATAAGTTGTCTAAAAGATTATTATGACTCGCGTGTGAGTCTTTAGGTGTGTTTGAAGTGTTTTAGAAGTATTTTAAGTGTCCAAAAAGTGTGATTTAGGCCCAAAACCGAAACTGTAAAGTGCTTGAAATAATGTGTTGTGAAAGTAAAGATTTAAACCATAAACACATGAACATGAATGTAAAATCTCATAAGATAAACATGACTAACATATATGTATTATTCATCATCGATAACATGTAACTTTGCAAGGAAATAAAGCAAGGGCAAGAATAGTTTGCCAACAATTATAGCAAATGAAGAAATTTAAAACCACTTAACCATGTATGTTATTGCCTATATGAAATGTGTTAAGTGAAATAGAAACTTGCTGAAATAAAGATCTAGGTCCTGCACCATTGACATATCCATGAACAAGAATGAAAGTATGAGAGTTATAAATGCCCAAGAAATAAGATTACTTTAAGATATAAATTTAACCATGTAATCTATCTCATCTAAGGCACCATGCTTAAAGTGTAAAATATTTGCAAGAAGAAAACTCAAAGCATGTAAATGTAAATATGTCTTAAGGGCTTAAACTAAGATGATATGATAAAGATGATTATTCTAGAGCATACTAATCCATTTGAAACATATAAACCATCACATATCTATAATATCCTAGCCATACGATTTTGGGGGTGACTCTCCCAAGGTGTAGGCAATTACTTATTAAACAAACTTTAAAAAAGAAACAAACCACTCACAATAGCACAAGGTGGAGACAAGCCTACCAATTTTGTGCCAAAGAGGGTTGGAAAATGAAAGACTTAGATGATTATTATGCTAGCCACACAACCTTGTCTTGTGGACGAGTGGGGCAAGAAATAAAAAATTGCTTTAAAGGAAAATTAACAACTAGCCCAATGATTTTGGGCGGTTGGTTTGGAAAATCACTCACCCAAAGTGTAGGCAACTAAAGCTTGCTGAAATGAAATAAAAGAAAGCAAAAAATGATACAAGAGAATGAAAGCCTCAAGGGAACTTCCCAGGGGCTTGCTACAATGCTAGAATAAGAAGAGAAAAGAAAGGGATTCTTTACCAACTTGATGAAGCCTTTTGGGGGTGTTGTGTAAGTGGATTTCGGCAGCGTTTCCCCTTGTCCTTGGTAAGAATCTGCAAAAACTAGCAAGCAAATGCTTGCTAGAAATGTTGCACAACACAAAAAAAAATTAAAAAAAAAATTGTTTTTACACAGAATTTTTTTTACATAAAATCTTCAAGTTAAAATGAAAATATTTTGACCTGTCTAAGAGAGTTAGCTACAACAATCTATGATGAAATGAAACAGAAATAAATCAGATCTAAGATGGAAGTAAGGAGTGCAAGAAGATGTTGGTTCAAAACCCCCTTGTTGAGGCTCTTCCAACCACTATCTTAGAGGCAAAATCTGCAAAACTTAAGCACCGTGTGAGATATGAAAATAGAATAATATGGAAGATCAATGAATACTATGAACTACTTCACAATACCAACTATCCTACATATATAGATCAACAAACAATACTATCTATTGATCTACTCAAACAAAATACGTTGCCCAAGAAAACTACACCATAAAACCAATGCATAAACTCACACAATATCACCTCAATAGATGGAGCACATCATAATACTCATGAATGATCAAAAACCTCCAAATCTTCTTATTATTAGATCCAACCAAATGAGAGAACCTTGTAGTAAATACTTGCTCCAATGCTCTCAAGAGAAGATGAGCTTGAATGAAAATGGCAAGAGCAAGAATGTGTGGGGCGAAAATCCGGTATCATAACTTTAGCTCAAAGAATGGTGAAGAAAATGAGTGAGGAGGGGTTTCTTTTATACCTCAAGAGGCAAGGTGAAGGCACTTTGATGAGTGTCAAGTGTCAAATCACAAGTAAGAGAGTGAATCTCAATGAAGGGGGCGCACCACCTTAGGGTTTTAGCATGGATGAGTGAGGTGGATGAGTGTGGGCCATCAAATGGTGGTATGTTAGGCTAGGAGGGGTGTACTAGGTATAATAAGGGAGCCCAGAAGTCAATTTAGGTGAGTTTCTAAAGTTTTCCAATGTTTTGGGTGTGAGGGGGGCGTTTTTCCCCCTAGGGTGTGAGGTAAAGTGAGAGGGGGGTGAGTTAGGGGGTTTATAAAGTGGGTAAGGTAGTTTGGGTAGGTTAGAAGGGTTCATTCTTGCTTTATTCCACTTTCATACTAACCCATTAACTCATTTTACAAAAGTTACCAAAATTGACTTAGCAATTAAAATTGCTATTTTGACTCACTTTGACTCCAGGTGGACAAAAACATAGCAAACTTTGTTTGACTGAGCTTAAACTTGGTCCATGGGTGTAGGGGGTGTCATTTCATTTCTTTTGAGCAGAAATACCCCTATCAAAAACCAAAAGACCAAGTTTTTACAATATTTTCTCAAAAACATTTAATTAATTAAATAATTAAAATTCCAACCTTAGGAAAATTAATTAAAGAAAAACCTATCTAGACTCGACGAAATTCCATGAAACTTTCTACAATATCTAACATGGTCATTTGCATCATTTATAAACAATAGCTACCAAAGGATGAGACCATTAAAGCGTCATTCACCACTTTGGAGGAATTATTGCAAGTGTGAGGGAAAAACTATCCTGGGAAATCAACCAGGCTAAAAAGCCCAATTGACAACCTAAGGATAAAAAACCCTCGGTGAAAAGAACTCTCCCAATGAAAACATCCCAAGGTAACTGACCTAACTATGATCCATGCAGACTTGTTACATTATTAACCCACGCAGTGGTGCAGAAATTTCGTTTACAAAATTTTGTGTTGGAGGCATAAAATGCCCAATAGAACCAAACTTTCTTCAACATACTTGCATCTGATGATGCACATTTTCATGGCACATGAGTTGACCCCCTAGCTGAATAGGCGGTCAACATCTGGCTCCACATGGAGACGTGTGTTCGATCTACTCAAATGAGGTGGAGAGCATACGAGAATCCAGCACCTACAAAACAGAGTGCTCACCGAAGTGCACACCAGAAATTAACATAAGTACATATTTACATATAATAAAATAAAACAAATTATATACATAACATCTACACCATGAAATATCTAAAGTACAACATAATAACTACAAATTGAATCTATGATACAAGAAATAATTCTAAGTACATATTAACATTATGAATGAAACAATACAAAATTGAAAATACAAGGAAAAGGGTGAGAGATACGTTACAAAGGGTGTCCCTTTGGACACCAAGTTGTTCATCATCTGAAAAAGAGTTTGAGTTGCTACCCATTCCATGGAATATTGATGGGCTCGCCATCCAAATGGATGAGATGAAAAGAATTAAGCCCTGTTATTTCTCTGATCAAATATAGACCCAACCACAAGCTGTCAAACTTGCCATGTTTCCCTGGCTTCTCTCTGCCTTTATCCCATAACAAAACTGTATCCCCAATCATGAAGTCCCTCTGCCTAGCTGACATGTCAAAATCTTTCTTTACCTTACTCTAGTTTTTGCAATTCTGATCATAAGTCTTTCATCTGATTTCATCTAATTCAATGACCTGATTGACCTTGTTTTGAACTGCGTCCTGCTCTGTGGAAAAATCCTCAACTGACCCATAAGTAGGAAGTCTAAGGTGTACTTGCAACCTAGCTTCCAATCCATATACTAACACAAAGTGACTCTTCCCAATTGTTGTCTTCTTTGTTATTCTGTCAGCCCATAATGCATGTTTAATTTTACTATCCCAAGATTTCTTATTCTCACCAACTATTTTTTTAACTATGGTCATTAAGTTTTTGTTACTTGATTATGCCTTACCATTTCCTTGGGGATAGTAATCCGAAACATGTGATAAGATAATACCATATTTGAAACAAAAAGATGACATCTCAGTGGAACAAAAGGCCTTGGCATTATCTATCACTATCTTTGATGGGACCCCAAATCTAGTTATAATCCTGTCTTCAAGGAAATCCATCACAACCTTCTCAGTTGCTGACTTGGTAGGAATGGCTTCAACCCACTTTGTAAAGTAATCTGTTGTTGTGATAACCCATGAATACCCATTACTTGAATTATCCTTAAACTTCCCAATGAAGTCAAAACCCCACTGCTGAAAAGGTGTCTCAACCACAACTAGTTGCAAAGGGAGAGTTGTTAACTTTTTCTTTCCCATGAAAAGCTGACATGGCTCACATTTCCAAACAAACTGATGCACATCTGAAAATATCGTGGGCGAATAACATCCTACTCTAAGGATCTTGTGGGTAGTAGTTTTAGCAGCAAAATGTCCACCACAAAAACCCCCATGGAATTCATCCACTAGTTTCTTTGACTCAATGTCATCCACACATCTAAGGATAACCCCATCAGGATTTTTCCATCCTAACCCATCTCTAGTAAGAACATACTTAGTAGATTTTAACCTTAAGGCCCTTTTCTTGTGTCCTACTAGATAGCTTGGACAAGTCAGATTCTTGAGATAAAAGATGATGTCTGTATACCACTCTACCTATTCAAGCTTTAATAAATTGGGAGGAAATTCTTCATCATTAACTTGGCAAACCATACCTAAAGCCTTCTCATTACTTTCTGTTAACATCTTAGCCAAACCTTGGCCCTTAATCAACTTTGTAGGTCTGATTTCCAAATCATACTTCTGGATTTTAGCAATCCATCTACCCCTTGATCCTAATCCTTCCACTTGTGATAAAACATCCTTAACTGAAGGATTATGAACATAACCAATCACTTTGGAATATCCAATGAAGACTCTGAAATGTTTGAGTGATTTTACTAAGGCATAAGCCTGTTTCTCAAACATGGGATACTTAAGCTCTGAATTCTGCAAGGCCTGACTCATATAAGCAATGGGTTGTTCATGGCCTTGATCATTTTTCTGAAGCAACACACCAACAATAGTGTCCTCAGAAGCAAAGGAGAAAATCTGAAAGTCCTTATTATAATCTGGGCTAATAAGGACGAGAGCTTCACATATGGCAGTCTTAATACATTCAAAAGCTCGCTTACTTTCTTCCTTCCATTCAAATTTAACAGATTCCTTCTTAAGAAGTTTATAAATAGGTTTCATAATCTCAACATAGTTAGGAATGAACCTATGGACAAAATTGGTTTGTCCTAAGAAGGATTGGAGAGTTTTCTTTGTGGCAGGGATGGGTACCTTGCTGATAGCTTCGACTATCTCTGGGTCTAACTTGACCCCTTCTTTTGAAATGATGTGGCCCAATAGTTTTCCTTCAGTCACCCCAAAAACTGACTTAGCAGGATTTAGAGAAATTCCAAACTCTCTACATTTGTCCAAAACTTGCCTAAGTTGGTTAATATGAGTTTTCCCATCCTTAGAAGACACTGTCAAGTCATCCTGATATATTTCAATTAATTTTCCAATTATCCCCCTAAAGGCATAATCCATAGCTCTCTGAAAAGTAGCTCCAACATTTGATAAACCAAATGGCATTCTAAGATATTCAAAAGTTCCCCATGGAGTAGTAAAAGTTGTTTTATGCCTATCTTCAGCCTTAAGTCTGATCTAATTATAACCTGAAAAACCATCAAGCATGGAAATCATTCCTGATCCTGTTACTCTTTGAAGTAAAGTTTCCATCTTGGGAAGGGGGTAGTTGTCCTTTGTGCAAGCAATGTTTAAATTCCTGAAGTCAATACATATCCTGATCTTTCCATTCCTCTTCCTAGCAACAACCAAATTTGAGCACCATGAAGAATGTCTAGTTTGGGCAATGATTCTAGCCTCTAACATTTTCTGTAACTCCTGTTGGACCAAAGGAGCTAACTTGGGGTTCATTTGCCTCAATTTCTGTCTAAAGGGTTTGGTTTCTTCCTTAAGAGGAATCACATGCTGAATCACATCCTCCCTATAGACTTTGAGCTCATCATAACTGAAAGCCAAAACATCCCTATATTCTTTCAATAATTTAACAATTTCAATCCTCTCTTCTATAGGGGTAGTCTTGCCTATCTTTACCATCCTAGGCTCTTCAACAGTCCCAATGTTAACTTCTAGGTGGTCACATAATTTTTTCTTTGAATTTTCCTTTTACTTGTGACCATCTAGTTTATCAAAGTCTTTTTCTAAGGACACAACTCGCCTAGGGGGTGTTTTAACCTTATCAACATTTCCAGTATAATTACACCCTTCCTTTATTGTATTGATGCCAAAATAAAAAAATTCATGCATATGAATCAAAAACTTTATAACCTGTTTGTCATCATCAAAAACCTGCCAGTGGTTCATGTTATCAGGAACTAGGGGCCTGAAAATCACTTCTACTGAAATATTCTCATCAATCAAACTATCTGGAAGCTGAAGTGTTGAAGCTGCTACTGCAAGTTCATCTGCCTTTGAATTCTGTTATCTAGGAATAGCAATCAAGTCTAAATCATCAAGATCATTAATCATATCCCAGATTGCATTCCTATAACCTCTTAATCTTTCAGACTTGCAAGAAAATTTATTCTTTAGTTGTTGGATTACCAAGTCTGAATCCCCTTTGATATTTAGACATTTGACACCCCTATCTTTGCAAATCTCTAAACCAAGGAGCAATGCCTCATACTCAACCACATTATTGGTTGCATCAAACTCCAATCTATAAGCAAACTTAGATACTTTACCATTTGGAGCTTGAAGCACAATTCCAGCACCTTTTCTTGCTCTAGAAAAAGCACCATCAAAATTCATGTACCATACTTATCTAACTCACTATCTTGGACTTTGTCTTCAAGGGGCACAATTGAGTTAGACAAAATGGAATAGTTACCAAGACCCTCATCGTCATACTCTAATTCATCTATGGGGCTCTTGGGGTCTTCCACATGGCATTTCCTATGCACTTCCCTATTCAACTTGAAAGTGCCTCCATCTGGAGTGGGCGGAGTGGCATAAGATAAATCCATTTGTACACTACCACCCAAATCTGCAACTGCCTTTCTATTCAAAAACATTCCCCAAAGATCAGGAACATCAATCACCACAATATCCATTTCAATCATAATATCTGGAAATGTTGTCAAGTATACTTGTAAACCCTTAATCAATGCAAATACTTCAATTGTTTGACTATCCAATGCACAAATGTTATGATAAGGTCTAGATATTTTTAAGTTCAATTGTTCCATTACTTTCTTAGTCATAACATTAGAGCTTGCTCCTGAATCTAACATGCAAATGTGTAACACTTTGTCATTCACTAGTAGAGACAGGTAGAAAGGCAAATTCTTCTCATTAGTTCTGTCCCAATTCTGCAAAATCATTGGTGCATCCTGGTAGGCCACTGCTGGTTGTTTCTGTATGACACTTTTAGGGGGCTCTTCTATGGCTTTAAGTAATTTCTCCCTTTGAGAAGGGATCTTCATAATTTCTGATACTGGTACCAAAATCTTTGCATTATTCATCCAACCACTTAAGTCAATATTCAAATCTGCATGAATAGGTACATTAGATTTAGAAAAGTTGGGAGATACATTGGGAACACTAGTCTGACCTTTATCATGTCCTTTATTTCCATTCCTTTGGTATGTAATGCCTTTATACTTAGCCATTTCTGCAATTTGTTGGGGTGTGGGCTTGGGCCCATACTTTTCTATTGCTTTATCAACATTACCACTCATGAAGTTTCCATTACTTCCATGATCATTAACATTCATCCAATCACACCTACCCCCATAGTACTTTCTTCCACACATATTTATTTGTTCATTTCCATAGTCATTATAACAATCCTCAAGAAAAACTAGACAAGTAGCTTCCTCATGAAACTCACCACAAGGCCTACAATAAGGTATAGTTTGATGATCTACCAAGTTGGTGGATTCAAAAGGATTAGGTGGCCTTTGATCATTTTGGGGAGGTCTTCTTGGCCACTTATCATTTGGCTTATGTTGTTGTCTATTGTTTTGAGACCTCTCCATAG
>CBVK0101591125.1:0-22615 GCA_900067695.1 Picea abies
ACCTAAGATGCTAAAGCAGCAAATGCAAAGTGCAAGATTAAATGACAAGCAGCCCTTTCCCTAAGTCAACTATGACTAGTGCCTAAGGTTGGGCAAGGGGTCAACTAAGTTTGAGGTTGGTTCAATTACAAAAATATTACAAGTAAAAATATGTTGAAACTATCCCCACAAACAAGCATACAATTACTTACAATAAAGAATAAGAGATGTTACAACAATTACACAAAGATACAAATGAACAAGATATACAATGATGCCCAAAGTGAGAGTTTAGGAAATAGTTCACTCAAGATCAATCACATAAGACAAGCATGCCCCAATAACACTTACTCTATTGGACTTCTTTTCAATAGCAACCACTAAAGCACTCAATATCCAAGAAGATGATGCCTCCCAAAATGGGATACTCAACTCCTTCTTGAATCACACCATAAAGCATAAAAATGATGTGTAAGTTTTTAAACTCAAATGCTCATAAAAATTTAAAACATTTAGAAAGACAAACCATAAGATTGCAATTAAGATTTGTAAACATGAAAGTGTTTGCAATATGTGTTCCTAAACAATCATCTAAGATCCCCCAAAAACACAAGGATTGTCTATGCAACTAAATGGTTAGGAGTTTCTTAAAAGTTAAGTAAATTTTATTGTTCCCTCCCCCTAACTATGTTTGGAGCCTTAAACCTCCTCCTCCTATAGCCAAATAACTACTGGGTGCTCAAGATAGTAAGGCAACGAGGCCCACCCTAGCTTCCACGGTCATCCCTGACAGTAAGAGTACTTCCCGGAAAGGACACCCACCTGGAGCGTCACGGGACGGTCCCCCGCCACTTCCTTCCGTTGTTTTCCACAAACCCGTTTTAGATGGTAGAGATGACTGAATTAGGCTATCCTAAGTTGTCTAAAATATTATTATGACTTGCGGGTGAGTCTTTAGGTGTGTTTGAAGTGTTTTAAAAGTATTTTGTGTCCGAAAAGTGTGATTTAGGCCCAAAACCGAAACTGCAAAGTGTTTGAAATAATGTGTTGTGAAAGTAAAGATTTAAACCATAAACACATGAACATGAATGTAAAATCTCATAAGATAAACATGATTAACATATCTGTATTATTCATCGATAACATGTAACTTTGCAAGAAAATAAAGCAAGGGCAAGAACAACTTGCCAACAATTATAGCAAATGAAGAAATTTAAAACCACTTAACCATGTATGTTATTGCCTATATGAAATGTGTTAAGTGAAATAGAGACTTGCTGAAATAAAGATCTAGGTCCTACACCATTGACATATCCATGAACAAGAATGAAAGTATGAGAGTTATAAATTCCCAAGAAATAAGATTGCTTTAAGATATAAATTTAACCATGTAATCTATCTTATCTAAGGCACCATGCTTAAAGTGTAAAATATTTGCAAAAAGAAAACTCAAAGCATGTAAATGTAAATATGTCTTAAGGGCTTAAACTAAGATGATATGATAAAGATGATTATTCTAGAGCATACTAATCCATTTGAAACATATAAACCATCACATATCTATAGCATCCTAGCCATACGATTTTGGGGGTGACTCTTCCAATGTGTAAACAATCACTTATTAAGAAAAATTTAAAAAAGGAACAAACCACTCACAATGGCACAAGGTGGAGGCAAGCCTACCAATTTTGTGCCAAAGAGGGTTGGAAAATGAAAGACTTAGATGATTATTATGCTAGCCACACAACCTTGTCTTGTGGACGAGTGGGGCAAGAAATAAAAAATTGCTTTAAAGGAAAATTAAGAACTAGCCCAACGATTTTGGGGGGTTGGCTTGGCCAATCACACATCCAAGGTGTAGGCAATTAAAGCTTGTTGAAATGAAATAAAAGAAAGCAAAAAAGGATACAAGAGAATGCAGGCCTCAAGGGAACTACCCGGGGGTTTGCTACAATGCTAAAATAAGAAGAGAAAATAAATGGATTCCTTACCAACTTGATGAATCCTTTTGGGGATGTTGTGGAAGTGGATTTCGACAGCGTTTTCCCTTGTCCCTGGTAAGAATATGCAAAAAGCAGCAAGCAAATGCTTGCTGGAAATGTTGCACAACACACAAAAAAAATCTGTTTTTACACAGATTTTTTTTTACATAAAATGTCCAAGTTAAAATGAAAATATTTTGACCTATCTAAGAGAGTTAGTTACAAAAATCTATGATGAAATGAAACAGAAATAAAACAGATCTAAAATAGAAGTAAGGAGTGCAAGAAGATGTTGGTTGAAAACCCCCTTGTTGAAGCTCTTCCAACCACTATCTTAGAGGCAAAATTTGCAAAACTTAAGCACCGTGTGAGATATGGAAATAGAATAATATGCAAGATAAATGAATACTATAAAATACTTCAAAATACCAACTATCCTACATATATAGATCAACAAACAATACTATCTATTGATCTACTCAAACAAAATACTTTGCTCAAGAAAACTACACCATAAAACCAATGCATAAACTCACACAATATCACCTCAATAGATGGAGCACATCAAAATACTCATGAATGATCCAAAACCTCCAAAGCTTATTATTATTAGATCCAACCAAATTAGAGAACCTTGCAGCAAATACTTGCTCCAATGCTCTCAAGAGAAGATGAGCTTGAATGAAAATGGCAAGAGCAAGAATGTGTGGGGCGAAAATCCTGTAGCATAACTTTAGCTGAAATAATGGTGAAGAAAATGAGTGAGGAGGGGTTTATTTTATACCTCAAGAGGCAAATTGAAGGCACTTTTATGAGTGCCAAGTGTCAAATCACAAGTAAGAGAGTGAATCTCAATGAAGGGGGCGTACCACCTTAGGGTTTTAGCATGGATGAGTGAGGTGGATGGGTCTGGACCATCAAATGGTGGTATGTTAAGCTAGGGGGGTGCACTAGGTATAAGAAGGGGGCCCACAAGTCAATTAGGTGAGTTTCTAAAGTTTTCCAATGTTTTGGGTGTGAGGGGGGCGCTTTTCCCCCTAGGGCGTGAGGTAAAGTGAGAAGGGGGTGTATAAAGTGGGTAAGGTGGTTTGGGTAGGTTAGGAGGGTTCATTATTTCTCTATTCCACTTTCATACTAACCCATTAACTCATTTTACAAAAGTTACCAAAATTGACTTAGCAATTAAAATTGCTATTTTGACCGACTTTGACTCCGGGTGGACAAAAGCATAGCAAACTTTGTCCGACTGAGCTGAAACTTGGTCCATGGGTGTAGGGGGTGCCATTACACTTATTTTGAGCACAAATACACCTATCAAAAACCAAAAGAGCCAGTTTTTACAATATTTGCTCAAAAACATTTAATTAATTAAATAATTAAAATTCCAACCTTAGGAAAATTAATTAAATTTAATTAACTAAAAAAAACCTATCTAGACTCGACGAAATTCCGCGAAACTTTCTACAATGTCTAAAATGGTCATTTACATCATTCCTAAAAATAGATACCAAAGGATGAGACCATTAGAACGTCGTTCACCACTTTGGAGGAATTATTGCAAGTGTAAGGGAAAAACTCATAGGAAATCAACCAGGCTAAAAAGCCCAGTTGACAACCTGAGGATAAAAAAACTCTCAGTGAAAAGAAATCTCCCAATGAAAACATCCCAAGGTACCTGACCTAACTATGATCCATGCAGACTTGTTACATTATTAACCCACATAGGGGTGCAAAAATTTCATTTACAAAATTTTGTGTTGGAGGCATAAAATGCCTAGTAGAACCAAACTGTCTTCAACATACTTGCATCTGATGATGCACATTTTCATGGCACATAATTTGACCCCCTAGTTGAATAGGCGGTCAACACACCTCTAAGTTGTACTAGCACAATGCACCTCAGGCCACTGTATCATCCACAACTCCAACCATCTGTGTCATGTCTATGTTGTACTAGCATGATACAGATCTGCAGCTCACTGACAGTCCATGATGCCACATATGAGCACTCCCTCCCAACTAAGGAATTCATCTAATCCCTCTCAACCAAGGGAGAAATATCCACAAGTTCTAGCTTGTCCCTTAAGTATGCAAACTTTATCTTGGACAGAGGCTTCATCAAAATATTAGCTTTCTACTCATCAGTGGAGATATACTGGAGAATCACTTCTCCCCTCTGGACTTTATCACGGAGAAAGTAGTACTTGATCTCAATGTGCTTTGACCTGTCATGGAACACCAGGTTCTTTGAGAGCTTCACACAACTATGCTTATCACATTATATCACAGTCGAATCCAACACCTGATCAAATAGTCCAGAAACCAATTTACTGAGCCATATTGCTTTCGTACAAGAATCACAAGTTGCAATATACTATACTTCTGTAATGTTGAGTGCAAGAGATTTATGTTTCCTGCTAGCCCATGATATCATAGCATATCCCAAACTGAAACACATACCAGAAGTATTCTTCCTTTCATCTGCACTCCTTACCCAATCTGAATCAGTAAATCCATGCAATTTTACCTCGTTGTTTGAGGCATATCTCAAACCATAAGTTATCGTCCCACGAAGATATCTCAAGATATGCTTTGCAGCTATTCAATGCTCATGTTTGGGTTCCACCTAGAACTGACTCAACATGTTCACAATAAAGCAAATGTTTGGCCTAGTATTTACCAAATACATAAATGAGCCAATCAACTGTCGGTACAGGGATGATTCTACTGGATTAGAATCAGAGTCTCTCAACTTCCTCAGATATGTTACCATGGGAGTTGCCATGGATTTGCAATCCATCATCCCAAAGTTTTGAAGGATATTTACAACATACTACCCTTGTCCTAGGAATACTTCACCACGCTTATGCCATACTTCTAGTCCTAAGTAGTAGTGCATGAGACCAAGATCCTTCATATTAATTTCTAAGGCTAGATCATTTTTACATTGGATAATGAGAGGCTCTGCACCTGTTAGGAATAAATCATCAACATATAATAGTAGAATCACAAGTGCATCATTCACAACCTTGTAATAGAGGTTTGGATCGACATGAATCTTGAAAAATCTAAGTCTCGTTAAACAACTTTAAATACGTGCATACCAAACTCTTGGAGCTTGCTTGAGTCTATACAAGGCCTCCTTCAATCTGCATACATGGGTTTCTCTTAGGTGTACCTCAAAACCTTTAGGTTGTTCTATATATACCTCTTCCTCAATTACTCTATTGAGAAAGATGATATTTACATCCATTTGATGTAAACTCCAACCCATGGATGCTGCTAGAGATATGATGGCTCTGATAGATGTCAACCATAGAAAACGTCTCATCATAATCTTCTCCCTCCTGCTAGGAGAAACCTCTAGCCACAAATCTTGCCTTGTATTTATCTATACTCACATCTATTGCATGCTTTATCTTATAAACCCACTTTGAAGTAACTACAAACTTTTCTTTAGGTCTAGGCACAACTTCCCATACATCATTTTTCATGATGGATTGATATTCTTCCATCATGGCCTCCTTCCATTCTTTCTGTTTGATTGCTTCCTATTACACATCAACATTACTCGCTTTGATAAGTGTCGCAAGTGTCGCATGTTGCTCACAAGTGTCGCAAGTGTCAAGCAAAGCATACTGCCATGATGATGACACTAAGGAGACACTTAAAATACCTCAAACACTTGATCTGAAGGAAGAGGAATGGTCAACTGAAGTTAAGTGCCTCTTGCCACCTGAAAGAAGCATTCAATCTAAGGTTTTAGGAGAGAGTGCTCCCCTATATCACCCTTAGGAGCGCTGGCGCTCCTCTATAAAGTGTTAGGGAGAGTTATAACACCAAACAGCTCTGCAAGAGGAGCGCTACTGATTTTAAGAGCGTTGGCACCCCCCTTGATCCTACTAGGGAGCGCTATAGCACCCTGATGCCCCTTTTGAGGGAGCGCTGTCTAATCTGGGTAGCAATTGATCTGTTGAGGAGAATAAGGGGAAGATCTTTCAATCTTGGAAGGCAGTTGCATTTGAATTCCTGGTTCAACCATGATCTTAGGGAAGATCCCTGACTCAAGGAGGAAAATCCTCATCTTACCCTAAAGATACCTCAAGAGGTTAGGCCTCTCTAAACCTATATAAGCAGGCTCTATCAATGTGGAAGGGGGGGAAGAATTGGAAGCATGAAACCTATGATCTCATAGGAAACACATAGTGAACTGAAGGAAATTAATCAATGAAGTTGTTGTCATCCAGATCATGGATCTTTTGAGCAAGGGTTAGACAAAGGGGACTTGACGAAGCTGTCGCATTCGCATCTACGGTTGTAAGTTACTTCTGTCATTGTTCTCATTAATATGACACGCTTGGCCTATTTCTTTCTAGTTTGTGTTTAATCTCACATGAACTTGTCTCTGATAGATAGATCTATTTCAAGCTAATATCAATAGAGTAGGAAGTGGTTGTACTATTGTTTGTCTACAGGTCTCATCGAGGAGTGAAAGATTGGAGCTCAACTCGGAGCGTGCAGGGACAAACGCTGGTAAAAGGTACTTCTTTTCTCCTTCCTCCTCATACATTAGTTTGTATAGATCTGAAAGGAATTCAGTGTCCACGTTAAGCGTCTTCTATCTTAAGAGTTAAGAGTTTATCTCTCAAGAGGAGATCTACCTGTCCGCAGGGAGATTTTCCTTCAACAGAAATTGGTGACTCCACTGGGGAGAATCGAATCGAAACTTTTGGTTTTGATTTTTCCTCATAGACCTTGTCTTACCCTTTGATTGTTTTCAGACCTAGTTCAACCTTTTTGATTGATTTCATGAGCTGATTGACTCCTTACCCCATCACACTCAGCTTGATTACCAAAATTCGACTGAAATTTTGGATTTTTAGACATTTCCATGAGATTTTCAAGCCTGGTGCCCCTGTGGCTGTGTTAACAGAGTGCCAGCGCTCCCTAGATGTGTTAGACAAAGCGCTATAATGCTTGGTGCCCCTTACACCAGAGCGCCAGCCCTCTTTTGGCAAAAAAACCTCTCTAGAATTGCTTTTTCTAGGGTCCAGTCTCTTTGTCTCACTTGTTGAGCCTCTCTGTGAGTCAATGCTTCTTCCCACAGAACTTTGGCATCCTTCCTTCTAAGGAACAAATACCTTGATGTTTATATTTTGTAGCCTTCTTCATTATTTTTAAGTTTTTATGTTGTTGAGAGTTTGAAACCAATGCACTGTTTTTCTCTCCTTTTTGACTAAGCGAGAAACTTTGGTGAAGGACATCATAAGTCTACGAATCTCTTCATTTGGTTTTTTTTGAGGTCATTGTTCTTCAACATCTCTTTTTTGTGTGAAATTCTTGATTTTCTTTCTTTTTTTTCTGTTTTTTTTATCACAACAAGAGGGTGTATTGTTTGTACGAAACCTGCTTATGTTTGTTTGAGTTTCCTTGATTCAAAAGGTTAATTGGCAGGAGAAGTGTCGTGTTGAATTAATAATTATTCGCACACAAACAATAAAGAGACATCTTCATGATTTATTTGCATATTAGAAGAAATTTCCAAAAAGTTTTAGCACCACATTGGATTTGATTGAAAAAAAATTGTTTGAGGACATTCCTTCTTAGTGTTTGTTAGTGAAAATAACTCTCTCTCTCTCCTTTAAATAGATATTCATCGAGAAGAAATGATTGCTTATCATCTTTGATGCATTTTTTGGGGATTGAGTCGTCATTCCATCCGTTTCACTTCCATGCACCCCTTTTGAGTAAAGAACAACTATAAAATGAACGTTAATTAAAATCTATCTAGAACATTTTCTTTTCTAGGATCCTCCACCAATAGTAAACTAGGATTAGTACTTTGGATTAGACTGTGAGCATAACTCTCCAAAGTTTCCAAAATAAACATTAGCATCCTGAGCTAGGGAGATTCAAATCCAATTGTCGTATAAGTCTGCCTAGGATCCCCCTCTCACACAGGGGTTACGCACGAGGTCGCACTCGGGAAAGCTACGAAGATTATCCCTTCGTGGTTTGACTAATTGTAGTAGTCAGATCGTATTATGGGGATCGCTTAAAGGTATACCCACAATGTTGAGTGGAATCCTTTCAAGTTGATTTTGGGCTAGATACCCTAACCGTACGTTCGGACTGGACTGTCGACTGTACCCGCCCAGGGGCTGACTGCGAATTGGTAACCTTAGTGGCCATAATCTTTAGGGTCTTACACAAGGTGACAGTGAAGGGAAGTCTCACTGTACTTGGAACAGACATTGGTCAAACTCACTCGGGCTCCTTGGAGGGTAAATCCACAATTACTGTGTGGAAGCTTGCACCAAGGTGAAAGTCCGTTAAGCAGGTCACCATTGTAACTATTCCACCAGATCCCTTCCCCTTCTTGACTTGATCACGTGACGTTGGATTTCATCACCAACTAGTACGGTCATCGAGAGAAGGTTTTGTTTGCTTGGTTGTGATTCCTAGATTCTATTAGCGTATGTTGCTTCTTTTTAGTAGTTGGCCATAGATTTTTTTCGCCGACTCTTTTTTGCCAACATCGACCCTCCACACCGTTCGTGGAGGCTACAGGGACTTCCTCCAGAAAATATGGAAGAGAATACCCCTTTACCCCCTTATTCTATGGAGGAATCTCCTCAACAGAGCAAGGTTCACGACACTATAACCTCCCAAGAAGAAGTTCCCACTTCTTTAGAGAATTTTCGAATTGTTTCAGAGTCTCTGGAGGCTTTCCGCATTCCGGAAGGATATGAGAGACGTGTTCTCCAACTCAATTCAATCGGTGAATTCGTCGTCATCAATCCTTCTGATGTTCCGACTGGGTCTCATTCAAATCCTCTAGTCGATGACCCCTTTTAGACCGCAGACATTGTTCGAAGTCCATCGCGCATGGTGCGGGATCTTTATGGAACAGGAATAGGTGCTGACGCACCTATCACCTACACCGTACCCTTAAACCATTTTACCGGTACTACCGTTTTTTCAACTACACTGTCCATTGATCCGAACACATCGTTCGTTGGCCCAAGGTCCACTTTTTCTCTCCAGATGACCCACTCTACAATGGTCCCTCACGTCCCGACTATTCCCGCCAATAATGTGGTGGTTAGCCAAGCCGCAATTGGCACACCACTAACACCTAGACCTTCATCATCACTCCCTTTTGGGTACATAGCACTGAATTCTTCCACTGTCACTACTACCCAAGTTATTCCTGGAAGTTCTATACCTATACAACAACCCGGAGGGACTGGTCTTGGTGGCTTTAATTTGTTAAGCAGCACCGGTTAGTCGTTTATGTCTGGTTCCCAAATTCCGGGAACTCCACCTCAAGTTGGGGGGCATCCTCCCACCGGAGGACAACTTCCATTTGGAGGGCACCCTCATGCTGGGGGGAAGCCTCAATCAGGATCCTACCATCAATTGTATGGAAAAAATGTGTCCACCACACCCAATCCGTGGAATATCCCTTTCCCAGGAAACCCACAGTTCTCGGGGGGACACAATCCTCAAGCTCCACAACAACCTCTTCCCCCTCAAGGGACCCATCTATATCCTCCTTATGGACAAACACCAAATCCAGCTTATAATCCTCAAAACCCATCCGGTTATCCTTCGCTCACACATGTTTCTCGAACCCCCTCAAATCCTGTGTACCTTGGTCAACACCAACCTTGTACAAGAGGGCCCACTGGTTACAATTATCTGCCTAACCCAGTGTATGGTCCTATTGGTGTTCCTATGCCACATTAGTATTACCCGCAGATTAACTAACAACTACCTTTCCTAGCAACTCTTGACCTCCCAGACTTGTCTCGGTTAACAAATGATCCTATTTCTCATTCTCCGGTTTGGCCAGCTATTCCAGCTAAACTTCCTTCTGATATTCCAAAATTCCACAGAAAGTCCAGAGAAGACCCAAACAACCATGTGATGACTTTCCATTTGTGGTGTTCATCCAAATCCCTCATGGACAATTCTATACATTTGCGTCTTTTTCAATGAACGCTTACAGGTTCTGCAACAAAGTGGTATATCGAACTACCACGGGCTTCTTTTCACGATTTCAACTCCCTTGCCATGTCCTTCCTCACACACTTCCAACTACCCATTCGATACGAGACGGGTACCGAACTATTGACCTCCCTTCGTCAGACAACCTCCGTACATATCTCTGATCATATTCATGAATGGAGACGACGAGGAAGGTTAATCAAAGCGGTCATTCCTGACCAATTATTAGCGGAATGGTTCACCAAATTGTTGTTACCCCAGATCGCTCGTGATGTTGTTATGGGTGGTGTAGTCACCGAGGAAGAAGTTATTGCTTGAGCTCAGTACTTAGATTTGGTTTATTCACAATATGGTACTCTATACAAGTTGATACCAAATGATACCCGTGCCACTAATGATCCATCCAAACCATCGTCTACCTCGCACGCGGATGGAGTTATTGGCTCCGTCAAAACCCAATCTACTTCCCAGTTGACTGGAACAACCCAGCGGTCTTCTTCGACCTCTGCTCCCAGTTCGACTGCACCCTCTTCTACCTCCCCTCAAACTCAGGTCTCTGAAGTGAATACGGTCCAATCGACCCCTTCACAACAACCTGGGGGCAAGAAGAAAACAAGAAATAAACCCAAGAAAAACAACAACAATGAACAACCCAAAAATCAACCTCAAACCCCTGCTGCCGGAAAACAACCACAATGGAAACCCAAATTCCCATGTCTCATTTGCGGTGATGATCACTACACCCAAGACTGTCCACATCGCGATGAAGTGGCCAAGATCTTTAAGGGAAATTCACGACCCGCTGTGCTTACCTAGCCTTTTCCACAACAACAATCTTTGATTGCTCAAACCCCCACTCTAGAGGGCAGTTCCAACCAATCCCATGATGAGGCCTCGACAAGTGCCCACATTTACATGTTTAACGATATTAATCTGACCACTCACACTATGACATATGAAACACCGATTAAACTTGATAAGTCGAATCCCACTAACGGTTCCTTACCGGATCCATTACCATCTTCCGTTAGTCCTCCGTTTGTTAGCCCTCCGTCCGGGCCACTTCAGATCAAGAAACCTTCGTTTGACTCCATCCTATGCCCTCCTAAGAGCATTATCTGGAAATCTACCTTTAATCCTAGTTCACGGGCTGCCCAAAACTACAACATTGTTGAAGATTTGGCTCAAGCACCGTGTGCTATGTCTGCTTTGGAAGTTCTACAACACTGTCCTAGCCAACATAGAACGCTCTTAGGTGCCATCGATGCTTTCGATCCTGAGTCATCTAATAACCTCATGTTTAATATGAATGATCATCAACCTCGACTCTCCCACCAACTAGCTTTTCAGATCGATGTTGTTGTTCACAATCAACAAATCCATCGAACTATCTTAGATGAGGGAGCCTCTACTTGTGTCATGTCTTTAGCTTGTTGGAAAGGCTTAAAATCACATGCCCTTAAAAAATCCCCTATGATGTTATGCGCTTTCGATGGGCGAAGTTTTCATCCTCACGGACTTTTACAATCCTTAGTCGTTCAGTGGGGCGGCAAAACTGTAACTGTTGATGTCGAGGTGGTCGACGCCCCCCTCGATTACAATCTACTACTTGGAAGAATTTGGTTCTATGATATGACTGTCGTCACCTCGTCGGTGTTTCGAGGTGTACAATTCCCCCATCAAGGCAAAATTGTCACTATTGATCAACTAGATTTCTGTACACCCAACGTTCGTGCCCCTGTCACCAACAACATTCCTTTTTTGGGAGACCACAAAGTTATGTATGAAAGCGTTGGTGTTGGCTTGTTGAAATATTCTAGCCTTATGGGTACCTTCCCTACACCACTTCCACCCACCACACATCATATTTCCACCGTCAATATGATTTCGACTATGCCTTATCAATCTTTGGAATCATCTGACCCTTGGATTATACCTAGTCCTATGGAATTCGATGTGCTCGGTGACACCATGCCACTTAGCCCAGCCGAGGCTGCATACGTGGCTATTCAATCTGCCTCTCCCTCCCCGGACAACCCCCATCTATTGGCACCTGATGCCTAATCAATGTCTTCATGGTTGGATTCCCTATCATCTGCAATCGATTACATTTCCCAAATTTTTCCTTCCGACGAATCTATAATGGAAATGCTTAGTATTGACGACGTACCTTGGGATGATAACCATCATTGATCCTCTTTTCTTCCGCCTCTGGAAGAAATTCACAAAGACATACACTATGTCTTCCCTCCCGATGTTATCGATTCTCCGCAATCTCCCATCCTCACACAAGATACTCTTTCTGAGGGGAATATGGGTAATATCTCTACTACGATCGTTATTGATATTTCAATCAAAGAGGGCGTTGTGGAAAACATTAACCTTGGTGTTAATTGCACACCCGAAGAAGTGGTATCTTACACCACTCTGTTTAAAGAATTTCGCGACGTCTTCACTTGGAGCTACGAGGAAATGCCAAGGATCGACCCTTCGATCGTCGTGCACAAAATCAAGACTTACCCTGGTGCGAAACCTATTCGACAGAAACTCCACCCGGTTCATCCCAAGAAAATTGCAGCTATAAAGGCAGAAGATGATAAACTTTTAAAATCTGGCTTTATCTATCCCGTCCCTTTGACAGAATGGGTCTCCATCCTTGTTCCGGTTGCCAAAAAACAAGGGACCATCCGTGTCTGTGTTGACTATCAGGATCTCAATAAGTCTTGTCCAAAGGACAACTACCCTACACCCTTCATCGACCAGATCATTTATAATTGCGCTGGGAGCGTAATCTTCTCCTTCATGGATGGTTTTTCCGGGTATAATCAGATTGAAATTTTATCTACTGATCAACATAAGACGACCTTTATCTACCCATGGGGAACTTTCTCCTATCAAAAGCTACCTTTTGGTCTCAAAAATGCTGGTGCTACTTTCTAGCAGGCCATGTCGTACGCTTTCCACGATATCAAGCATATTGCAGAACCTTACCTCAACGATTTACCTGCCCACTCATCCAATCGATCAGATCACGTTGATCACTTACAGGCTATTTTTCTTCGATGTCGGTTTTACCGTATCCGCTTGAACCCACATAAGTGTATTTTTGTCGTCGAATCCAGTCAACTCCTCGGTTTTTTTGTCCCTAAAGACGGGATTTGGGTGGATCCCTTAAAGATTAAGGCTATTCTGGCCTTACCCCCACCTACTCGTTTGACCCAACTCCAAAGTTTGCAAGGAAAAGCAAACTTCCTTCGCTGTTTCATTTGTAACTATGCTGAGATAACTAAAGGATTCATGCGGTTGTTGCAGAAAAACACCCCTTTCATCTGGGATGACATCGCTCAACGATCATTTGATGCTCTCAAGCATGCCCTGACCCACGCACCTTTGTTTCACCCTCCAGAGTATACAAATGACTACATCCTTTACATAGTTTCCTCTACTTCCACTATTGCAATGGTGTTAGTTCAGGAGGACCCCAACGGTGAGGAACATGTGATCTATTACCTGAGCAAGAGTCTATCTAGACCCGAACTCTGATATTCACATGTAGAGAAACTGGCTCTAGCAGCCATCATCGTTGTCCAGAGATTTCGCCATTACATCTTACTACGCACCACCACAGTGACCGCAGACTCCAACCCCATGTACCACGTCTTGACACGTCAAGTGCTCGGGGGAAAATACTCTAAATGGATCGTCATCCTTCAGGAATTCGATCTTGAATTTGCGAAGTCCAAAGCCAAAAAGTCCCTGGTGTTTGTGGAGCTCATCTGCGATCTCCCCCATGCTGATGAAGATATCAAACATAGAGATTCTCTCCCTGACGAAACTCTTTTCCTCATTAGCACCTCTGATCCTTGGTATGGAGACATCCTCCTTTATCTCCAAACCCAATGCTTTCAGCCTAACACTTCCCGTGAAGAGCGTCGACGTATTCGCCACCATTCTCGTCGTTATCTTATCGTCGGCAACACCTTGTATCACCGTGGTATTGATACTATACTTCGACAATGTTTGATTCATGCAGAGGTTGAACGCGTTCTGAACGACTGTCACCTTGGAGCCTGTGGCGGTCACCTTTTTGGGATGGCCATAGCCCAAAAAATTCTACGTGCCGACTATTTTTGGCCCTCTATTTTCAAAGATTGTATTGAGGCAATCAAAAAATGCCCACCCTGCCAAGTTTTTACCAACAAGGCACGCACCCACCCTACTACGCTGCACCCAGTTATCGCCATTGGCCCCTTTGCCAAGTGGGGTATCGATTTCATGCAATGTAAGCCTACCTCAGCCGGGGGGCATGGTTATTTAATCGTCGCCGTCGACTACTTTACAAAATGGGCTGAGGCTATGCCTACCTTTCTGAACAATGGTCGTACCACAACTCTATTTGTTTTTAACCACATCATAACTCATTTTGGTGTACCACGCTCCATTGTCACCAATCATGGTTCACACTTTAAGAACTAGATGATGAGCAAATTGCATGCCAAGTTGGGTTTTCGCCATGAAAACTCATCCCCATACTATCCTCAGGCCAACGGAAAAGTTGAAGACATCAAGAAGGTCCTCAAAACCATGATTCAACGCATGGTAGGGGAAAATAAGAAATCCTGGCATCTACAACTTTTCTCCGCTCTCTGGGCTTACTGTACTTCCGTGAAAACCGCAACTGGGTTCACTCCTTTCCAATTAGTGTATGGCATCGAAGTCGTTTTACCAATCGAGTGTGAAATTCCATCTCTGAAACTTAAAGTAGAACTCCTACCCCATACTTCTGCTGAAGAAGAACGTTTCTTATATCTGACCAAACTGGATGAGGCACATCAGAAACGGATAAAAAATCAATACGACAAATCCGTCCATCCTCAGACTTTTGCAGAAGGAGACTTAGTCCTCGTCTATGACCAGGCTCATGACAAACTAGGGACAGGTGAGTTAGAACCCCTGTGGCATGGCCCTTACATTGTGAAATGTGTTCTGCACAGAGGCGCCTACGAGTTAGTCGATTATGATGGAATCTCCCTAGGAGAGCCCCGGAACAGGCTTTACCTTAAGAAGTACTATGCCTAGATCACCTAGCATGTGTACTTTGTACATTATTGTATTTTAGTTTGGTGTGTCTATTTCTTTCGCGTGCTCGAGTCTTTACCTTTGCCACTCATAACTGTGTCTTGTGTTTTCATGCGCATATGACATCTTCCTTTCCTATCTTTGTCGGGTTTGCGGATGGCGCTTGTCGACACACTCAAAACATTGCTTTGGCAGCATGGGTCATTTACCAATTTGACGAGGTGGTGAGTTCAATAGGTATTTTCTTAGGACCAACAACTAATAACATGGAAGAATATCATGCTATCATCGGACTTTTGACCCAAGCCTCCTCCCTAGGTATCTCTCGTATCATTGTTAACCTAGACTCCCAACTCATGGTCTATCAACTCAATTGAATCTACGCTATTCGTAATCCTATCCTGCTACGTCTCCACCTACAAGTTCTCCATCTTGAACGAATATTTGATTACATCGAATATAGACATATCCCAAGAGAACTCAACAATTTTTCGGATTCGTTAGCTAATTACATCATGGATCGGTATCTCGCCCATAGATAAGGTTTCATGAAGGAAAACAAATTTTACATCACATGTAAATAAAAAACACATCACATTAAAGGCATCATCATGTACAAATTTTTCGGCATTGTAAAAACTCGGAACTATATATATATACATAGCGTGACTGAAAATTTTTTGATTACATCAAAAAAGTATTTGGAAGAGAAAAATTTTGGGTCTTTACACACATACAACATCATCTGACAAGTCATACAAAATATACAATCACCAGAGAGACTCTAATCTCTCTGCACTGCATTGTGCTGAGAATAACATATCACTGTGCGCACTACGCGTCTCAGTAGAGAATTAACATTCTCTGGCACCCCCACAGTGTGTCTCTGTAGATGTAAAGGCACTTCTCTCCTCCGTAGAGGAGGAATTCCCATCGTGAGGCCTTGAAGGTTTCTTTCAACCTCCCGGAGACCTATCATTGGTGCCCCTAGATCTACTGCAACCTGAACACCCCCGTGACATCTAGTATTGGTATCTCAATCGGATGCACTGCTCCCTTGTCTACATGTTGAAAACAATACATCCATTAAAAACTCTTCTATATATATATATATGTTAAAAAACTGAAAACAAAAACTAGACAAGGTGTTGCTTAGTCTCTCACCTGATGCATCCCAATCTTCCCCCGCGGGTAGAATCAAATCCATGCTCCCTTGAAAGTCCACCTCGACATATGGGAAGTCTTCTATCCAAAGGTATTGGCGTCTCAGCCAAGCGAAGAAGTCACCGGTGAAATGGAACTCCGAATCTACCACTAGTCTCGGAGATAGACTAGTCCACCGTTCCATCTGTGGTTCTCCCACTGGTCGTACCACCAATGCAATCTGAGGCTGCATCTGGGGGATGCGCTCTAATAAGAATGAGACCAAGAAAGAACCATATCCGAACTGTTTCTACCCCATCCTACACCTTGAAACTTGTTCCTTCACATTCCTAAGAAACCCTACGCTCCAGTTAAACAGTGTTGGCTCCAAACACTGTATGCCATAAGCTACCTGTGATCTCAAAGCTAGATGTGTGCTAGTGCTTCCTGTCACACTCATGATGGAAAACAAAATAGACCGAAGGGGTAACTCTCTGATATATTTGATGGGAATTCTACCCCCCACCAGTCTTTCCCCCGGGACACAATGACGTGCCAGGTATACACCCACTTGCTCTGGAAGCGCCCTCTGTCCGGAAAAAGCTATAGGAACCCCTCTTTTTGATAGGCCAGTCAAGAAATATACATCTTCCAACTCGATGGTTAGAAGCTGTGGTCCGATCCGAAACCCTTGCTCCGCGACATCCCACAAGTTGATTATGTGTTCGAGAAGGAGGATCTCTTTCTTCATCTTTTGTAGCTTGAAGAATTTCAGAAGGCCACAATCCCTCAATGCGGCCTGTGTGCAAGGACTCCGCAAAGAAGCCAAATCATCGAGCTCATGCTCCCATTCCTTCCACTCGATCATGGTCGTCGCCAAAATCACCTACAAACAAAAAAAAAACAAAGAATTTCATTATTCAATTTTTTGGCAATTTCTTAAGCAATTTAAAAACTTGAAATCTATTGCCCACACTGTTCAAAAGGGACCACGCCCTCCTTTTATCACTCAATAATCATCACACAGTAATAAAACGTTTTAAAATTAAAATAATTTTCATAATGGCTGCGTGGGCATATTTTTGAGTTTTTTATGGATTCTTTGACAAAAACGACCTATCTACTCAAGTGTCAAAGTGTTGGCATCTATGCTATCACCCTCTAAAAACGTTTTTGCAAACAAATGTCTTTTTCCCACCATTTTGATTAGAGGCCGATTTGATCTTTTTTGGAACGACCTAGGGCTTCGTTTTTTGATTTAAATATTGCTGTGAAAACGAATATTGAACCATGTAATTGAAATAAGGGGAGATGAAGATCTACCTAGTCCAAACGGTGAGAGAAATGGTCAACCGTAGCTCCGGTATCAAGCAAAACAAGATCCACCTCCAAAGTGAGAATATCCACTGCTACAAATCCTTATGCAAATGGAATGGTAAATGAAGATTTTTCTTGTATTACTATTTATAAATTTCCATTTTTTATAAGGTATAGTTATTTGTGGGTTTCCTTGACAATATAATGACTTCACTAAACCTCTGGATTGCAGTTTTGACACTACAGGTTTCAAAGCAGTGTTGATCATTTGTTTACCTTGTCACATCCACGAGCAAAGTCTTAGTTCTTTCTCAAGCTTGAGAATATAAGAACGCACCGCGTAGACTTTTATCTGTTTTTCGGACCCGTATGGACACACGAAAAAGGAATCCCCTGGAGTCATCTTTAAACTCTTTTAGACTCTCTAAATATGAAAAGATCATCGAGTGATCTTGCTTCCTTTCACACTCGTTAAAAGGTTCGAAAGGGCATCTTTCGGGTGGTAGTTTATCTCTTTTTCGGCCTCGTGAGACTAACTGTATGAAAAAGGAACTGAGAGAGTTCTCTTTTAAGTGTTTTTCCAAGACTTTATAATCATGAAAAACCTTCGATTTTTCTGTCTTTGGACTCGCTAAAACAAACATCGACATGCCCATATGGGACCGAACCCTTACTTCTTCCAGTTTGTTAAACAAAGGAAGAGGGACTTATCGAAGGTGAGTTATATCGAGCATGTGTTACCCTCCTCGAGCTCGTTAAATTAAAAAGAGGTACTCGTCTATCTGGATGGGGGAAAATTTGAAAGAAGCAAGCCAAGCAGTCTCTTGAGAACATTACCAAGCAATTCTTAGAGTCGCCCTTGAACACAACACTTTGTCTTTTGCATGCATTTTAATCCGCTAAACCTCTACACTGAGCCAATCCTTTGAGTTTCTTTCACTCCTTTGGGTCAACTGACGTAAGTCACAGCATCCACTGCATCATAAAGTTTTGGTCCATGTCATGATTCTGCTGTTGTGCCTCAGTGTTCAAGGGAAGTATCCGCCTCGAGAGTCAGCCATCACAAATATCTTGTCTCAATACCCGTGTCAGTCCATGTTCATTTGATCTGCCAATGACATCTTTATGTCTATTTAGTGTCGTTGATGGGGATACATCAAGGCCCTCCTTCGACGAGCCTATTCCTGTCGACTTCAACACATTATCCGGGAATTAAGCTTAGAAACCAGTTAGTACTTTGGGACCTGCATGCCTCAATGGCAGGCCTCCTCACGTCCGACAATAGGTTTACACCATTGACTTCTGATCGGATGATTCCACAGATGTTCGACTCAAACTCATCCATTCACATTCGTTGGAATGCACTAGGGTACCTTGGGAATCATTGACATTAATGGTGATCTCCCTCGCGCTTGTTAACGGTTTACATCATTGACCGGTAATCAAGTGGTTTCTTCCATGTTCAACATCAGGACATCTATTCACATGGTTAGATTCGTACTACATTGGGATCGGTAAGAGGACCCTGGGTTGAGTGATCACTTTGATATGTACTTTTCCCAGGTTGTGAAGGAGTTTCTCTTGAATAAAGACACATATATTGTTACATAGATCCACTTTGTATTGGTCATGGCTATGTCTTATCATCTCGTAGATCCACTGTGTATTCTTCGTGGCTACGATCAATTCAGGTCATCAGAGTATAGATCCACACTGTATCCTCAGTGGCTATACCTTTTTATCAATACAATTATGGATCCGCAGTGTATTTTATGGCGGCCATATCTTGCAAGTCTTGATCACCCAAGCAAGGTATGCCTGCCTTGGGTTTGAAACATGTCATAATATTTGTTGGATGTTTGTGTGCAGCTTCTGTCAGGTTCTCCAAGTCTATACCCTTGCTTGAAAGTCTACAAAGCATTTCAGTTATAAGTTCTCATCTTCTAACTTCATACTTTGGGGGGCAATCTGTTACACATCAACATTACTCGCTTTGATAAGTCTCGCAAGTGTCGCATGTTGCTCACAAGTGTCGCAAGTGTCAAGCAAAGCATACTGCCATGATGACGACACTAAGGAGACACTTAAAATACCTCAACCACTTGATCTGAAGGAAGAGGAATGGTTAACTGAAGTTAAGTGCCTCTTGCCACCTAAAAGAAGCATTCAATTTAAGGTTTTAGGAGAGAGCGCTCCCCTATATCACCCTTATGAGTGCTGGCGCTCCCCTATAAAGTGCTAGGGAGTGATATAACACCAAACAGCTCTGCAAGAGGAGCGCTACTGATTTTAAGAGCGTTGGCGCCCCCCTTGAGCCTACTAGGGAGCGCTATAGCGCCCTAATGCCCCTTTTGAGGGAGCACTATCTAATCTGGGCAGCAGTTGATATGTTGAGGAGAATAAGGGGAAGATCTTTCAATCTTGGAAGGCAGTTGCATTCGAATTCCTGGTTCAGCCATGATCTTAGGGAAGATCCCTGACTCAAGGAGGAAAATCTGCATCTTACCCTAAAGATACCTCAAGAGGTTAGGCCTCTCTAAACCTATATAAGTGGGCTCTATCATGGTGGAAGGGGGGGAAGAATTGGAAGCATGTAATCAATGAAGTTGTTGTCATCCAGATCATGGATCTTTTGAGCAAGGGTTAGACAAAGGGGACTTGATGAAGCTGTCACATTCGCATCTACGGTTGTAAGTTACTTCTGTCATTGTTCTCATTAATATGACACGCTTGGCCTGCTTATTTCTAGTTTGTGTTTAATCTCATGTGAACTTGTCTCTGATAGATAGATCTATTTCAAGCTAATATCAATAGAGTAGGAAGTGGTTGTACTATTGTTTTTCTACAGGGCTCATCGAGGAGCGAAATATTGGAGCTCAACTTGGAGCGTGCAGGGACAAATGCCGGTAAAAGGTATTTATTTTCTCCTTCCTCCTCATACATTAGTTTGTATAGATCTGAAAGGAAGTTAGTGTCCACGTTAAGCGTCTTATATCTTAAGAGTTAAGAGTCTAGCTCTCAAGAGGAGATCTACTTGTCCGCAGGGAGATTTTCCTTCAACACTTCCTCAAAGGTGGAAGGTTCTATATTAACAAGACTTGTCATGAGTGTCGCATAATTGGAAAACCTTTTGGGTTTCTTGCTTTGATTGAAGGTGCCACTGGGAGATTTATGCTTTTCTTCTTCATGCAAGGTGGGTTCAAGCCATGTCATTCTCTTTCTAGTCTTAGATGTAATAATTGGTTCCACAGGTTCATGTGGTGGTTCTAGTTCTTCACTAGGGTGTTCTGGAGAACATGTGCTATCTTCTTTGGTGTCTTCATGCTCCTCTTCTTTGTTGGAGTCTATGGATTCTTCTATATATTTCTTAAATGCAATCCTTTCATCAAAAGTTATGTCTCTGTTGATTTCAACCTTTCGCTAACCTGGAACGTAGATTCTATATGCTTTTGATGATTCACTATATCCAACGAATATGCCTTTCTTTCTTGGAGGTTCCAACTTTTTTTTTTTTTTAATATATCTTTAGGAACATGAATATAGAAAGGGCATCCAAAGATTCTCAAGTGTTCAAAACTTGACTTCTTTTCGGAGAAGGCTTCTTTTGGATTCATGTTCTTCAATATGCGACATGGACTTCTATTATGAACGTAAACAACGGTCACAACTGCTTCTCCCCATAGGAACATAGATAAATTCGGGTCATTCATCATTGCCTTGATTGATTCTTCAATAGTTCTGTTCTTTCTTCCAACCACACCATTTTGTTGAGGATTGTGAGGAACAATGAGCTCCCTCCTAATCCCAACTACTTTACAAAAGGAAATGAACTCCTTGGAGGTGTATTCTCCTCCATTATCAAATCTTATTATCTTGATCTTCTTATCTGTTAGGTTCTCTACTTCAGCGTTGAATTTTCGTAATTTGCTAAATACTTCATCCTTAGTCTTTAACATATACAACTAGGTCTTTCTTGAGAAGTCATCTATGAATACCACATAGTAAAGAGAGCCTCCTAGAGTCTTCACTGGCATAGGACATGTTATCGCACAGTTTGTATTTTGGGCTACAAGGCTAAAGATAAGGGTCAAACTGGCGTAACAGGAACCACCCCACCCGATGTCACCTCGATGGGGGGCTCTTTCTGTTTAGGGAGGTTAGCCCAGGGGAGACGTCCCCGGTAACCTGGGGTTTGAAGAAGCAAAGAATATAAGGTCAAGAAATAAGGTTATCCCTCCTCGCAGGTTACCACCAGTATCAGATATTCCGGCTAATAAGCCAATAAAGAAGTGAAGTCCTTGTTGAGAACACGTGCCCGGAACAAGACAATAACAACACTATATGTATATTTGCAGGCTATAATTCAAAAGGTTAGTACTTCTTGACTATCTGATTTCATTTAATAAGCAATAAAACAGATAAGATGAGGTCAACGTTTTACTAACTATCCAATGAAATATCACTAATTCATCAATATCTATCATAGATGACCAAGCCAACAGTATTATCAATCAAAATTAGCTCAATAAAGGCCTGATGTCATCAATAATTGTTGAGTTAGAAGGGTTGTTGCGTCAAGTATGATGTCAACCCTAGTTATTGGTGTTAGGGTTAGTTAGGGTTTCAAATTTTGAAAGTTTGAAAGATGAATTTGAACACTTCAAGCTCAATGTTGGAAAGAATATCAGTGCCTTAGGGTTAATGGAGTCAAAGTAAGGGAAAAATATCTCAGGAGGATTTAAAATTTAAAGACTAGAAGGTTAGGTTCTATGGTGCTGCAATGGCAAGGCCCTAGAATCAAAACCCTAAGGGAAGGAGGCTCATTCCGGTGTTGCTTAAGCAAAACCCTAAGGGAAGGAGGCTCATTCCGGTGTTGCTTAAGCAAGGCCTCACGCTCCTTCCTCTTTCTCTAAATGCTCTTGGCAAAACAGCTAGCTTCAAAATACAGATCTAAGGGAGAAAAGTGTTGTAGGAGCAAGGCTTCTCAAACCCTAAAAGGTTAAAACCCTAGGTGTAGAGTTAACTAGGCCTAGGACGTCTCCTTTCTTCAACCTATAACTTTCATGCTAACTCAGATAAGGGAGGATAGTGAGATCGGAAGA
>CBVK0101591127.1:2115-23462 GCA_900067695.1 Picea abies
CTTGCAAAATTTGCAAAACAAGTTCTTGGGTGTACTTTGATACTTATGTAGTAATGGGCACTCCATGGGGTGACATGCTCATTTCTTACATATCTCATAGTTAGGGATGACTTTAAGGATGGAAATTTATTTTAAAATGTAGAAACCTTGGCGAATCTTACTAATCCTTCATATTCCAACTATAAATGATAGGCGATATTTTTGTAAAATTATTCAAATTTCTAAGGATTTTATATAGTTTTTATAAAATTTTCATGATTTTTAAGGTAAAATAATTTTATGCTATAGAATTTGGGTGAATCATTTTTAAAATAATTAATCTTGTTCTTGGAAAAACCATGTAAAATTAGCCCATGAGCGAAATTTATCCCCTAAAATCATCCTTTCTCACAGTATCCCCCTCCTGGTAGTGGATTTGACGCTCCAGCTGCTAAATATTGTGCAAATGTTGGGAATTCATCCTTGTGATGGCCCTCCATCGTACATTTGGTACACCGCACTTGTTCTTGTTTCTCCCTTACTTTGGTAATCTCGACCAACTGAATTTTTAATGCATCCAACTGTGTCTAAACCTGTGCCATTCCTCCCGTGTCTCCTGTCGACTATGCCTCTAGTTTCATTGGAATATCTAGCACCTTGAGATGCAACGTAACCTTCTTTTGAACCAAGGCCCTCTAAAAGTGTGGTAGAATTCCAACAATAAACCATTGTTGGTATTGTTGATATGGAATTTTGAAATTCAATCTCCCCATTACATCCTTAAAGCACTGATCAAACTCCCTTATGGACTATGTTTGTACATGTTTGATCTCTTTTAGCTTGATGATGTACTATGATTCTGACTTTGGATTTTTGAACTCCTTTAATAGAAATTTATTTATCTTTGCCAAAGTCTTGGCTTATCCTATAGGCGTAATGCTCTTTAAGTTCATATACCATACTAGCGCACGACCTCTAAATGTTGTTGCTAACTGCACAATTTTTATGACATCATCTAGTATGTTTTTAGCGGCCCAAATTGTTTCTCACAAAAACAAGTGTTTCTCCAGATCTTCTGCCCCACTCCCTTGAATTTAGGAAGTCTAAGAGTATTATATACTCCCGCCATGTTGGCTTGTGTAGTCCCTCCTCTTGGTGATGTTGGTGGAATCAGATATTGACTTTGACTTTGCACACTACTCCCAGTATTCTGACTACTACTACTCTATACTCCTTGACTAGAACTATGATGGATTTTGAAAACTCCTTAACTGTTATCTCTGATTGTGGTGATGCACATAAGGTTGTGGATTCAAGACATGATCCTGTATGAGTAGGAATTACGATCTCGTCTATTATTGGACTAGACTGAGACCTTTCTTCTTTTCCTCCTACATATGGTATCTCCATGATTCAGACTTGTGAAAAAGGTTCACTTTCTTTCAGCTCACTGTGCTGCTATTCTCTCCCAGCCCCGGGCTTTTTCCTCTTGTACCTTCATCCTCTGTGCAACTCTCCAAAATTGTACTCTTCCTCTGGTATGTTTCCTTCTTGCATCCTCAGTCCCTTCCTTCCTTGTCCATTGCTTCCTTCTCTCATACGATTCCCCTGTCATCCTCTAGCTCCCCCTATGTGCGCAAAGCCCTTTTAGCCATCGAAGATCATAATCATCACATGTTTTTCTCATAACAACATCTGTATCCATGTACTCAATGATTTCAATAACCTTTTGCGCATACTTTTGAAAAAATTTATTTTTTCAACACTGTATGATTGAATGCAATCTACTGCAAATTATGTAACATAACCCCCTAATACACTATCTAACCAAAAATCAACTACTCGAGTTGTTGGGTTATTTATCGAATTCAATTGTCTTACTGATTTAGGAGTTTGAATCTTTGACACTACAACACTAAACCTTCATGTCTTCTCTACCAACCTTTCTAGCCACTCAGTCAGAATTTTTGGAAATTCGCCAAAGAAAATTTCATGCATATCCGTGAACATATACTTTTGCATCCATTACTTGTCACTCATATGAGGGTTCATGTTATTGTTTCACATGAATTCCCATTATTTTCATTCCAACCAGTCGGTAATCTCCTTCTTAGTTAGCCTCCAAAACATCCCCTTAGTCGCAATGTCCCAATCCCAACAACGAAACCATTTTTTGGCTTATACTGGTTTGTGCACGGGTTATAAGACCCATGTTTCTGCCTAACTATGACCAACAAATGGCCCTTTCAGCATCACCTTCTTACACAGATGAAGTCTCACCCAAGGTATCTATGGGGAGTGCACGAACCAAGCTTCTGCAGGAGTAATGGAAGGGGAGGCGTATATCCACATCATTGTTCCTTCTTCTAGCTTATGTATGTGTGTGGTTATCACATATATTATCGCAATCATTCATGAATATTGCACCATAATCAATCCATAAAGTAAGTCTAGTCTATGAACTATAACAACTTCATTCATAAATGCACATAAACAAGTAAAGAACATAAGATGCAAGAGTATCTCTCAATTCTGTCTTTATTCATCGTATCAATTGATTGCATTCATGATTCTTGCATAATCTCAACATCTACAGATTCTACAATCTCTCTCTAACTTGCTAGCTCTCTTGCTCTCTATATCTTTAGCTCCTTTTTCACCGCACCCATTACATATTTATACACAAAATCTAGGGCTTAAATCCCTATTCTTATCTATCCCAAAATAGACCATTACAATGCATGGCATAGCCAACTTCAATTAACTGGTTGTTTGCTCACTTTTACTTTTCTCTCTTTATACAACTTTTATGTTGTTCTTATATTTCTACAAAGGTGCACTATTGTCCTTTGCGCTTTCTCATATCACTCACTTGCTTTATCCTTCTGTCTATTCGCTATCTTCATCCCGTGCACTATCCTTCCTTCTGTGCCCTTCCTTCTGCACACTTTCCTTATCCTTAGGTTTTTTCTCCCAAAATTGCATCCAAAATTGTCTGTCCAACAAAGAGCAAGCCATTAGTGCCATTCAAAGTACAGGTTGTATTCTTGGGCAAGATTCTTATTTGTCTGCGTTGAAAATTCCTAGTTCCACTCATGGTATCATGGCTAGTACTTCAATGCTTCCCTCTCAGCCATTTGTCTCATGTTTTCATTAATCATAGACACAATTACAAGATTCATTAATGGCAATTTAAGTCTTAAATATGATTACAGTCTTGAGGGAAAACAAAATGTCACAAAAATTGTATGCTTCTTACATGGATTTAGCATATACATTTAACAAGGTCAAGGCTAGGTGATGTATATATCTAAGAATTCTAATCATAAAGTGTAAACTATTTTACATTAAGTTTTGGGGATGGGGGTGGTCAAGCTTAATTACACTTCAATGTGTTACAAACATTATGCTTTGTAATAGTTCCATATATGATAATTTTCCCAACTACTAACAGTGTGTGGAGTGATTCATTTGGTGAATATTTTTGGGATCTTTACATACAGAGTTTGTGGAGAAAATTTTGATATCATAGTAGGGAATAAAGGAATATTGGCAAAGGTGATACACATTGCCATGTAAATCCTATAGATATGTAATCAATCTAGTGCTTCAAAAAAGGGACATGCTTAGCATATACGTCAACATATCTACATATAATTTAGTGTCCCAATCAATACAATCTGGGCCTAAATATAGTGTTGATTTATCATGACATATCAAGCAAACAAGTGTAGTGCTATGATTAGTTTATTCCTAACTCAAAAAAGCATTTTACTATAAGTTTAATTCAACGTATCCATATTAAATTTGCATCATTTCAGGTCAGCAATTGACCTAGCAAGACTTCGTTGCATAAAATCAATGAATCTTAATCCAACATAAGCATTTTCTAGCATTTTCTTGGAGGTAGAAACTAATGTTACATATTTTGTCCAGTAGAAACAGGTCGACTAGATTGAAGAAAATTGTAAGGATTTATTCTTCACACAATCATCTCTGGTTAAAAATCTCCAACCCTTCCAACCATAGGTTCATGACAACCTTCAACAAGCTAAACAACACAACTTCTCCAGTAAGGCAAGAAACTCATCAAGACGCAGATTCAAAAAACACTTTTATCTCTCCCCGGGGAGCTCAACGCAATGGAGAACATTGATTCCTGAGGAGGGAGGATTGATCCAGGTGGATATCGGTGGCCACCCACCTTTTCCAACTAGCTCAAAACTATTTTCTGGCAATTTACTATTTTTAGCAATTTTTAACTTCGGGGGCCAGTTTGAGGGCCTAAACGACGTTTTTTCACGATCAGGCACCTCAACAATGGCCAAAGGCTTTGATTGAGCCCCCTAAATGAATTTCCCCCTCAATACCTTTCCAACGAGCTATTGTTCACCCTAAACACAGATCGTATGCAAACGTTACGACCCCGGGAAGTTAATGTACAAACTTACCCCAACAGGGCCCACATGACTTTTGACGCTTCATCTCCCAGAGTTAGGTTTTTGGATGTCTAGGGTTTTGTAATTCATCTTTATTGTAAAAATTATTTCAGAGCCTTATTGTACTCATCTTCTTGTGAATGTGAGTAGTCGTCACATCTCTCCTCAAAGATAAGTTGCCACCATTCTAACGAGTCTTTCACTCTGTATTTTTATAGTTCTGCACATTTTGCACATTAATAGAAATCGTGTATTACTGTATCTCTTTGTTTATGGTTGCATCTCTGATATATTTCTATTATATTATTAGATATATGAGATATCTCTGTACATTTATTTATTATATCTCCGCTCTCATTTCGTGCCGAAAATAATTTGGATCACTATGATCCCAGGATTGAGGTCCTAGGTGATGTCAAAGGAAACTATGAGTAGACAAAACTTCTCGACTTGGATCTCATGGAAACAACGTTGTTCACCCAAATAAACATTGACATGTTCTACGAGATGGACTCTGGGCCAACTGGGGAGGTGTAGTTTCTCCTGAAGGCTGAGTTTTTGAATCTGTTCCACTCGACAATCATGAATCTTTGGGACATCCCAGTGTTTGGAACCACTGGAGAAGTTGCACAACACACTAAATCTTGATCATTAGGTTGCTTGATCATATTTTATGGCTCGACAGACGATATCCCATTCATGCTGAAGATATTCACCAACTAATAGGACTATATTTGGAGGGTGAAGACGTCTCCAAAGGATTTCAAGGACCAAGCAAGCATGGAAAGCGGAAGGGAGAGATTAGCTTGTATGAGTGCTTCCATACACAGAGGAGAGGTCGCACAACAAAAATTGAACCAATCCTCCCTGAGATTATCAGAATGTCATACTACGTGATTGGTAGGAAGGTCATGTACTCTTACTATAAGGGTGAATGTACACTGAATGTCCTGTTAGTGGCTAACTTCTGTGCAAATGGTGCAATGTTCAATTGGTGTAGTTACTTGTTGGAATAACTCGTCGCTTGCAAGGAAGTTCAAGAGAAGGGAGGCACCTTCACATACAGATATATGCTTCTTTATTTTTCAATGTTGAAGTGGATGCCACCCACAAAAAGACAATTAGCACCTGCTGACAAAGGTCTCCTCACCAAGATTTTTTAGCCTTGGCATGCAAGGGAAGACTCATAAAACATGGAGTTCAACAACACTACATTCCTAAAGTGGTACAATCAGTTGATTGACACCACCCAAAGGATGCATATACCACAGGAGCTTCTAAATTTTCATACGAGGAACATCTCATTTGATTTGAACCACCATTATACATTCGTCTATCCAAGGCATGCAAAGCCTTCATACTTTCATACAATTCCCCTACCATTCTATTTGGATGACGAGATACTGGACAAGGAAATCCTTTTTTGTCCAGGGGTTAAACGCACCCCGCGCAAGTTGGGTGTCCATTATTCATTGCCACTAGAATTATTAAATAATAAGAACCCAATAAAAGAAGAAGGGTCGATCTCTGGAAAGGTAGAACAATCCTATAAGTCACCAACGGCCTCAGAATCAGAGGAGGACAAAGAACACCAGTTGCATAGGACAAATAGGCCTTTGCCAGGATGTCCCAAGCTTTTGGGAGATGCCATTTTTTTAGGTAAAACCATTAATGAAATATTATATGCCACATTTATATAGGAGGTTTCGGCTAAGAATCCCAGAACTGATGTGTCCCCATCAGTCCCAACTAAAATCATCAACCCCCAACCTATATCGACTATGCTTCCTCACACCCGAGCAACCACTTGAGCAACTTAGAATATCATCCATATCATCAATGAACCTGATTCTAACCATAGTATACCTTCCACCATAGTCACTGAGAAACAACCATTGTCACCAATTGTAGATACCACATTCCTGCTACCGCCCAATTCCCTAAAACCTATGCAACTTGATATTCCATAAATGATTCCCTTTTAGGAGAGCCAACCATCCACAATACCAGTAATTACACAACTCCCACATGTCCCCCTCCCCAATGCAGAGTCTCTGAGGATGAAGAGTGACACATAAGTCCTGAAGGATCAGAGCAGAACCCTTGAATTTCCACCCATAACGTAGATCATGACTCAAAAGAAGGAAGAGTCTCCAGCACCATAGGAGAATCAATCAGGACAAAGAACAACCTCTCTAAAGGAACAACTGGAACCCATCCTGCAAGATCCACAACAATGTTCAAAACTATTACAACTCTGCCTAGTGTAGGTGGAAGCTATCCCTTTTCTTCCACTAGCCCTGAAGACTAAATTATCCCAACAGTTGTGAGGATCACTCCAATGAGAAGAGGAATTTGAGACACCATATGAGAAATACATGGCCAGTGGGCTTCCGCTCCATATCAGACTCTCGCTGGAGGCCAAAGTTACATCCAAAGAGCTCACTCAGTTTCCTACACCACAACTGGTAGGATTGATGAGAGCCTCAACTGATCACCTAGAGTAATGGGTTCAACAAGATGAAACACAAGCTGAGTATTGGAGACATGAAGGAATGTTGGAACGAACCAAAAGAACACAAGAACACTACTTGAAAATCCAGGGAGAAGATAAAGTGGAGAAAATAAAGGGAAAGATCACACAGATCTGGTCAATTTTCAGAAAAGCATCCCCTCAGATGCCAGAATACAACGCCACTATAGAAATAGAGGAAAATCTTGGATTGGTTCAACAAGCATGGGAGGTACTAAAAAATCGAGCAGAGGACCTTGAAAGACAGTTGGAGGGAATGAATTTGAAGGCCGAGGAACAACCCAACAACAATATCTAGAAAGAGTTCTCTGGGAAGGCAATGATGCCACAACCTTGCTGCACAAAAAGAATGTTGAATGTACCACCATTTTCAAGGAAGTCAGTGACTGGGTGGTTGTTATAAACCGTCGTAACTAGGAACTAGAAGACTTGTGCACTAGAATCCAGACACTCAATGACAAAGCAGCTAAAACACATGATCCTCTGGAGCAATAAGAAAAATTCGATAAAATGCAATAAGTGGACAACTATCTGAATGCTCTGTTTGAAGCTAAAACAATAGAAAAGAAGGAACTAAGAGCCTTCAAGATTGTCGCTCAAACTTCATACCTGCAGATGAAACAAGTTGAGACATTAGAAGATGCAGAATGGAATGCTCTCGTTGCATCCAAGCCGAAGGAATTGAATCTCAACGCAACACAACAATTTTTTGCAGAAGATTCATTTCTTGCCAGAAAATGGCAAGATAAACTTCAACATTTCCAAAAGGTCAAAGAAAAATATCTTGATCTAGTGCCAGAGTTGGACCCTTCGTTTGAAGGAGCCAAGGTGGAAGAAAGTAAAACCCCTGAAGGACAACAAGTTGAATCAAAGAGCAAAGAAGAACCAAAGACTTGACTTAGGGAAAGTCAAGGACTATGGTCAGGGCCTGTTGGGCCCTTCATTTTGATAAAATAGGTTGTGCAACACATCAAAAAGACAACCAACCAAGTAAATAAGGCTAGAAAAGTAAACACACAACAAAAAGAAGTTGAAATAGAACACACTCTGAAGCCAATGAAGAATCAATTTTGAGCCAATACAGTTACAACATAATCAAGAAGAGAAGAGGGTTGATGGGTTCTCAAGAGGAAGGAAGGAGCCAATTGTAATGATGATTCTCTCATGAATGATTCTCTCGATGATGATTCTCTTTTTGGATGACTCTTTTATATGTTCCCTTTGGTATTGTACTGTATTGTAATATGTGTGCAAGAGATAGGGAGATGCAAGTACTGGATCTGTATTCCAGATCTAGACTCATTGTGATCAGTTGTAGTATTGTACTGAGATGTACCTACTGATCTCTTATACTGAGTAGGGTGGATGTCTAATGTAAAGCTACGAATGCTTATTTTCTAAATACTTATGACATAATAGAAAGATAATGGAGATCCAATTTTGAAAATGTTCTTAGTTCATCTTACTTTTTGTATCTCTAAAATGTCATTATGCACTATCTGTTATGAATTACATATAATTATCCCTTCTTAATGTTCTGTCTAGTTATGTTCTTTTGTATTAGTTTGTGATGCGATAACGATCTCAACTGAGTATCTATCTTATGCTAGAACGGTAATAGTGTAAATCGATTATAGATCTATATAGCATTGTTCTTACACTTCCCTTAGCTCTTTTGTCTCGGTTGTGCTTCGAGCGAGACTTCTTTCCTTTCGGAAAGATGAAAATGCCAGTGCAGTAGACTACATCGGTACCCTTTTGTTGGTAACTTTGCACAAGACCCTCGTCTTGCAACTTTTCACCAACAAGGACATTATTTTGTCGCATGATCCAATGCTCCGCATTATGTGCACTTCATACACGGATTTTGGAAATCACGATCCAAGTTTCCAGGTTGATTATAGTTATAACAGATAATCGGTCCATGTTCTCCTCTACCAAAATTTCCTCTTCCCAGGCCTCTACCAAAGTTCCCTCAGATCCGCTGATTGAACCCTCTCTGATTGTTATATTGTGCACCACCTCCTTCTACGTCAGTATTCTCTTCTTGGATTCTGTACATATCTAATGTGTGTTCCCTTAGTAGATCAAACGTGTGACATTTCTTCTCTTCATGCCCTACTATCTTGCAAAATTTGCAAAACAAGTTCTTGGGTGTACTTTGATACTTATGTAGTAATGGACACTCCATGGGGTGACACCCCCATTTCTTACATCTCTCACAGTATCACCCTCCTGGTAGTAGATTTGGCTCTCCAGTTGCTAAATCCTTGTGATGGCCCTCCATCATACATTTGGTACACCACACTTGTTCTCATTTCTCCCTTACTTTGGTAAGCTTGACCAACTGAATTGTTAATGCATCCAACTATGTCTGAACCTGTGCCATTCCTCCCATGTCTCCTGTCGACGATGCCTCTAGTTTCATTGCAATATCTAGCACCTCAAGATGTGACATAACCTTCTTTTGAATCAGGGCCATCTGAATGTGTGGTAGAAGTCCAACAATAAAAAAATCTTGGTGTTATTGATATGGAATTTTGAAAGTCAATCTCCCCATTACATCCTTAAAGCGTCGATCAAACTCCGATATGTACTATGTTTGTACCTATTTGATCCCTTTTAGCTTGATGATGTACTACGATTCCAACTTTGGCTTTTTGAACTCCTTTAATAGAAATTTATTTATCTCTTCCAAAGGCTCGGCCTGTCCTATAGGCATAATGCTCTGTAACTTCATATACCATACCAGCGCATGACCTGTAAATGTTGTTGCTAACTGCACAATTTTTACGACATCATCCTGTATGTTTTTAGTGGCCCAAACTATTTCGCATAGAAACAAGTGTTTCTATGGATCTTCTGCCTCGCTCCCTTGAATTCAAGAAGTCTAAGAGTATTATCTACTCCCTCCATGTTGTCTTGTGTAGTCCCTCCTCTTGGAGATGCTGGTGGACTCAGATTCTGACTTTGACTCTATGCACTACTCCCACTATTCTGACTACTACTACTCTATACTCCTTGACTAGAACTATGATGGCTTTTGAAAAATCCTCAACTGTTATCTCTGATTGTGGTGACGCACATGAGGTCATGGATTCACCACAAGATCATGTATGAGTAGGACTTACTGGCTCCTCTATTACTGGAATGGACTGAGACGTTTCTTCTTTTCCTCCTACATATGGTATCTCCATGATTCAGACTTGTGCACAAGGTTTGCTTTCTTTCATCTCATTGTGCTTCTCTTCTCTCCCATCCTAGTCTTTTGCCTCTTGTACCTTCATCCTCCGTAAAACTCTCCAAAATCATACTCTTACTCTGGTATGTTTCCTACATGCATCCTCAGTCCCTTACTTCCTTGTTCATTTTTTCCTTCTCTTAGATGATTCCTCTGTCATCCTCCAACTCCCCCTATGTGTGCAAAGCACTTTTAGCCATCGGAATTCATAATCATCACATATTTTTCTCATAACAACATATTTATCCATGTACTCAATGATTTTAAGAACCTTCTGTGCGGACCTTTGAAAAAAATTATTTTTGCAACACTGTATGATTGAATACAATCTACTGCAAATTATGTAACATAACCCCCTAATACACTATCTAACCAAAAATCAATTGCCCGAGTAGTTGGGTTATTTACCAAATTCAATTGTCTTACCGATTTAGGAGTCTAATTCTTTGGCACTACAACACTAAACCTTCATGTCTTCTCTACCAACCTTTCTAGCCACTTGGTCAAAATTTTTGGAAATTCTCCAAAGAAAATTTCATGCATATCTGTAAACATATACTTTTGCATCCATTACTTGTCACTCATCCGAGGGTTGTTGTTCTTGTTTCACATGAATTCTCATTCTTTTCATTCCAACCAGTTGGTAATATCCTTCTTAGTCTGCCTCCAAAACATCCCCTTAGTCGCAATGTCCCAATACCATCAACGAAACCATTTTTTGGCTTATACTAGTCTACGCACGGGTTATAAGACCCAAGGTTCTGGCTAACTATGACCAAAAAATCCTTAAGACAATGGCCCTTTTGGCATCACCTTCTTGTGCAGATGAAGTCTCACCCAAGGTATCTATGGGGACTGCAGGAACCAGGCTTCTGTAGGAGTAAGTGAAGGGGAGGCATATATCCATGTCATTGTTCCTTCTTCTAGCTTATGTATGTGTGTGGTTATCACATATATTATCGCAATCATTCATGAAGATTGCACCATAATCAATCCATAAAGTAAGTCTAGTATACGAACTATAACAACTTCATTCATAAACACACATAAACAAGTAAAGAACATAAGATGCAAGAGCATCTCTCATCTCTGTCTTTATTCATCGTATCAATTGATTACATTCATGATTCTTGCATAATCTCAACCTCTACAGATTCTACAAGATCTCTCTAACCCACTAGCTCTCTCGCTCTCTATATCTTGTATATGACTTAGTTGTTGTCTTTGTGTGTCATATAAGTGGTGTTAGTTGTTGTCTTTGTGTATTGTCTCAATATATCTGTCATTTTTTCTTTCCCCAAAAGTCTTAATTCTTATTCAATATGTCATGTTATTTCAGAATTTGCTTTTCGCTCGTACGTCTTATTCGATATGATTTTTACATTGGAATTGAAATGGGAAAACCCAATTAGAATGGTGCTTAATATTCAATATTATCCTTTAGGTAATTCACAATGAAAATGGATCTTTTTAGAGTGTAGATATGCAGTAATGTGTTATTTTTGTAAATTATAATTATAATGTAATTGTATATATGTGATTTGGGTTGGTGAGTTGACATGTTTGAGCAGAGAGTGCTCTTATTGATTAATATGACAAGGCTTGTGGTTGAATTATATATTATGTACATTGAGATAATTAATAAAAATATTAATCATTGACTCCCACGATGGGTGGAGGGATCCAAGGGAAACTCATGTCTTTTGTTTGAGTTAATGTACCATTACCATATAATTCTCCCTTTGAATTGTTAGTCACTCAATCATTGAATTCATGGAAAAGGGTGGGTGTGAGAAGTTCACATCCCTTAAGTATTTTGGAAGCATGGGTTGAGTACAATCGTCTTTGGGAAGAGTGAGAGTCAAGCAATCAAGGGAGAAGAAAGGAAATTCATATGGAAAAAGAGGACAATTTTTACATGTTTTTAGGCAGCAAGAGAGGAGTTGAGTGTTGGGAAGAGCACTATCCATACTCTGCTTCAAGAAAGTCATTATTGGGTTGTGTTTATGCTGTAAATGTGGTCGGTGTGGCTGTAAAAATGACCTAGAGCCTATTCCTATTGAGGAAATGGATCAAGAGCCTTGTGAAGGCTGTTATGAACACTCTTGGAGCAAGTGAGAGTTCATAGAGTTCTTAGTTGTGATATTCCTTGCCAATCAAGTGCAATGGAGCCTTGATAAAACAATGGTACAACTAGAGGGACTACGCGACAGAGAAGGGGGTGCATTCCTTGGGTTGTGCAGGTTGTGGAGAAGAGATTTGGTGGATTGGCAGTGTTGTTAGAGTAGAGCCTGGGTTTTGGGCTATTGAGTATGAAGAGTGGACAACCAAGAGGGCCAGATCTCCTTATGGACTCATACCTCAGCGTGAGGTGGTTTGCTGTTGAGAGAAAATGAACAACAAGCCTACAACTGGGAGGATCGTCCTTCATACACAGTCGGTTGATTATTTCATAAACAAATAAGTTTCATGTTGTGTTTATTATGTTAATTCCACTGTGTAAATGAATATGTGAATGTTGTGTGTTTCTTGAAGAATTGCATTTATGGGGTTTTAAATATGTTATTAGATGCATGTTAAAGTATGGGCCTATTGTACCTTGGTTTATTTTATATATATAGAGCATTTTAAATGTTGTTTTTAGCAGGAATGTATGCTACAATATATGGTAAGTCATTTTTGAAGTAATGTGGCTCACTTGGAGACTAGGTAGATTACATAGTTGACTTAGTAAAACATTATGGGAGAAACAATAAACACACACACACACACACACACACACACACACACACACACACACATATCACACACACACACACACACACACATATATATATTAAGGATATACATGACAACAAAATATTTAAAAAATAAACAATAATATCTCTCTAAAAAATAGATATTTAGAATATGTAGCAATATATGTTTGCAATTTCATAAAAAAAAATCAATGAATATGTACTATATATTCGAATTGTTCACCTAAATGAAACATGATGAAAAAGAAATAGAAATGTGGAATTCTCTATGTCTTATGCACTCCATACTATCAAATTGGTTACTCTTAACCTAATTCCAAAGTAGATATATATGATGATACACGACAAATTTATATAACATATAGGTTGAAAGAGTCCTCAAAAGATCAAGTGCATTCTCATGAATATCAAATTTCCCTTATTCTCACACGTAGCATATGTTCCTTCCCTCTTTCATTTTCAACATTTGTAGATGCTCAAAACATGATACGATTTTGTAAAGCTAATGCTTTTTATGAAGTATCGGAAAATGTTAAATATAGCTACAACTTCATTCTCACCTCCATAGAGTGCCTTAGATTTCACACTTCACCTCCTATAAGTTTGGCATTGTAATATACATGGGCTAAGATAGTTAGTCCACCTTTGTTATCAACCCCAATTGATTAGTTTCAATCCCATGCCTCGCTGGCCAATAACTTTGTGCACAGGTTCCTCAATGAATAACACCCTTTGTACATAATACCTAATTAAAAGTGGAGACGTTGGGTATATGCTATTGGAGATTGAATAGATTTTAATTTTTTATTTGGTGTTGATAAAATAAATGTTAAGTAAGTTTATTAGAATAATCTTATAAGAGGGTTATAAGTAATTGAGAAAGGTTATGTTTTTATTGTGACTTACTCTAAATATTACACGGAAAACATTTTTTAGTGGAGGTTTTTGGAGAACCTCCCCAAAAACTTCTCCCTTGTCCATTTATAGTGAAGGGTGCTCAAATGTATGACATATCGATGTGTAAAATAATAAAATTCACCAAATGTCATTTATACATGTTACATAAAGAAATCTTGGTTTATTTTAGTTTTAAACAATATCTATTCGATATGTTTTAAACATATCAATGCATTGGTATGTTGCAATGCCAAATGAGTTAGGCATTTTCCATACAATATCAGTGTTTTCTTTTAAAATTACAAAAAAATCACTAGTGCACACAAATTTACAAAGCACCAGCGTTTTTCTTCTATATAGGGCACTAAATTAGATTGATACATTATAAAATATAGGTTTTTATTTCAAAACAATTAAAAGCTCAATGGTATGTTTTATTGTCATGAAAAACAATGATGTGCCTACGTAAATACCACAATGATATGAGATTTAAAAAAAACGATAACGTGCATAGAACATCTTAACACACATGTGCATGTGACTTTATCTGCACCATAATATGGTTGAATGAAATAAATTATCAAACCATAATTTCATTTTTACATTTCCTTTAGTGCTCTGAACCATACAAGCTCTGTTCTCACCATCCCTATTTAACTTCCCCATTATCTATGCTACTATCTTGTTGTATTCCTCGATTCCTTCACTTCACCAATAGATTTGGTTAATTTTCGAATTTTGCAAAAAAAATGCATATTTTTATTTTTTATCTACATGGAAACCATGCCTCCTCATTAGGAAAGAGACCAAGTACATTTTTTGTTACCTCCTCATTTACATTTTTAGAGAATTAAAATTTAGAATTTAGCTTAGACTTGCCATTGTTTTAATTTTTTTTTAATTTTGCATGATGCATTAAATTGTTACTTGCATCAAACAAATTTGGTGCATCATATAAATTAACAAGATGCACCATTAATGGTGCATCTTGTATATTTACAGGATGCACCATACATAGGGTGATGGTTGACCTAGTACACATTGTTAAATATTATCATAACTTAAAAAATAAACCATGATTTCGATGCTTCTCGATATTTCAAATGCACAAAAAATCACATGAAAATGGATGGGTTATACAAGACCGATCAATGCACTTGGTAAATAGATGAAATGTTGGGAGTTCTTCACAATATCATAAACATACCATTAGGATTTTGTATAAATATCTCGAGGCTTTCAGTGCTCTATGAAATGTACAGAGGTAATGTTAGTAGTTTGTTTGTACATACCAAATGAAACAACATGCCCTGCTTAAATTGAACGAATTCACATGATTTTCAGTGTGTTGTAAATTTTCAATAGCACTGCTATCAGTGCATCCTTTCAATTTGAGAACATTGGAAAAAGATAAAATTAAATAAAACTCCATGTTTTTTGGTGCTATTTATATTGTCTAGAAGCATCATGAGTGGTGTTTTTTAGATGATATAATTCAATTATACTTTAAATCCTTCAAATTTGTTCTCTTCAAGGTCACTTAGTACAAGTTATGAATGAATGAAAGAGATCCTGATAGAATTGTTATTAATCATGATGATGGATTTAACATGATTAATACAAGGATATTAGAGTTGGGTACAGAGCCCCATGTCCTTCCAAGTCAGTGTGAGTAGGTATTTTATTCAGAGCCCCATGTCCTTCAAAGTCAGTGTGATTAATAATTGATCTCTTGTAAGGTCGTAAAGGCTAATCCAGGAATCAAAAATGTTTTAATTCTAATGCATGGTAAATCGTAGGTTGTTGGTCATGTATATGTAAACCAAATTGGCTACAGGGTTGTTCTTTCATAGGAAAGAGGGTATGATGTCAATTTTGTCTTAGGTGTGGACCAAGGTTAGACATGTAACATTTCATTTTGATTGAATAAGACAACAAGAGAGTACAACTCTCAAAGGAATGTTGGTTTATCATGGTTAAGGGTTCCAAGGTAAAATCTCGGTGTACTATGTGATTTCTTGTTTCATTTATGTTCTTGATTAAATTCTTCTTCTCTTCTGTTAGGATTAGTGTGTAAGTGTCTTTCATTTCTTGACATCCTTCACTCCATTGGAAATGACAAAAGTTTCCCTCTTGCTACCAATCGCAGGACATCCAAGAGTTTATCAAGTACCTTCCTAGGTGAATTTCCTCTTCAAAAGGGAGTCCCTTCTCTTCTACACGATCCCTTGGTGACCTCCCCTTACCAGTCTCATTTTCTTTCCATCCAACACCAAGTCACGACCCTCTTTTTATCCAATCTAGATATGGGTCTTCTTTATTCTAAGATGACCATTCAATTCTTTGGCAAGCTTTCTATTTTCTTCAAAAAAACTTCCCATATCTTCTCTACTACTCAGATTTGTGTGCGTCAGCTCCTCTACTCATTGCATCACCATCTATCTATAACTCATCTCTGTGTGTGAATGTTCTCTATTCTTTTGTGTGGGATTCAATCTTAGCACATCTTCATGCTCTATGTCATTTTCCTCTACATGATGCTTGTGTTCTCATATGTCCATCCTCTAGTCGTTTTTCTCTCTTCCTCCTCATTCCTCGAGATCCCCACCCATTTCCATCAGAATCAAGGTCCTGGGGTCAATCTCTTGAGTTGAAGGTGCAATCTCTACTGCATACTTCTAACTAACGTCGTAGCCAACCCATTACTCCTCCAAGTACCAATTTTGAAGGTAGTTGTAACTGCTCCAACCACCCAATCTGCATGCCATTAATATGTTCCTTGTGGTCAAGGTAAACATGGTACTTTTGGACAGGTTTATGAATTCAATTCATGCAGGTATAGGTTGTATTACTGGGAAAGCTTCGTATTTGTCCTCATTAAATCTTCTCACTTCCACCTCACCTGTCTTACTTGTGGTATCATGGCCAATACTTCAAGGCTTCTCTCTTAGTCAATTCTCTAGTGTTTTCATTAATCATAGACACAATTACATGGTTCATTAATCACAATTAAAGTCTTAAATAAGATTATAGTCTTGGGGGAAACATGGTGTTAAAAAAGTTTTATCTTCTAAGGATGAGTGATGGTAGTTTGGTGACTGAGAATTTAAATCCGTTTAATATCGTGTTATGCCAGTTATCATTTGTGGATATTAAGATCACTGATGAGGAGAAGTGTATCATCCTATTATGTTATTTTCTAGACTCTTGGGATAGCTTAGTCATGGATATTGGGAGTAATACAACCACACTAGTGCTAGAGGACATGGTTGCTTCTCTGCTATCATAAGAAACGAGAAATAATAACATGGAAGAATTATCCAAAGATGCTCTAGTAGTGAGAGGTCAGCCAATAGATAGAGATAAAGGTAGATTCTCCGGTATAAATTTCAATTCAAAGGGTAGATCTAAATCCCCGGTTCAGTCGATGCAAAGATGTTGGAAATGTGGTAAAGTTGTGCATTATAAAAAGGACTGTATGTCGAAGGAAACATAAGTCAATGTTGGATCCAATGAGAATCAATTGACTGAGAGAAATATGACCTCAGATAATGGAGGTGATGTGTATATGGTGTCAACCAATACATAGTTGGATTATAATTTTTTGTTAATCGACTCAGGAACATCCTATCATATGACACTAAATCACGAATGGTTATGTGAATATGAACAATATGATGGGGGTGATGTGTTCTTGGGGTACAACTCGACAACTATAATTCCCAAATGGGGAAAAGTCTGAATGAAACTATAGGATGGGAGTAAAAGTATTGTTCCAGGTGTGCTACACATTCCAGGTTTGGCATGAAAACTGATATCTGTCAGCAAGATTAGTGATGCAGGCATGCATAATTTGTTTCAGAAGAATTCATGCAAGATGGTCAGAGGTGCGATGGTCTTAATGAGAGGAGTTCAGATTGGTACCTTGTACAAGTTATTAGGGAATGTCGACTCGAATGGATGCAACAACATCATTTCTCTTGAAATCGACTCGACTCGATGTCAACACAACTCAACTGGACTTGAGCCAAGTCGGTTCAAACTGACTAGAAAAGACATGATGAGATCGAGCCGACTGGGTTATGGCACGATAGGATGGGAAACATTGGAGAAAAATTGTTTCGAGCTATGCAAAGAAAAGGTATGGTAGAATTTTTTCCTTAATGTGGTTTAGAAGTCAACTTTTTTTAACATTGCATATATGGAAAACAAAGTCGTGTGAGGTTCCCATCTGGAGCAGCAAGGGAAAATGGGATTCTAAAACTGGTGCATAGTGATGTGTTTGGTCTGGTTACAGTGCCTTCACTTAGTGGATCCCTGTATTATGTATCCTTCATAGATCATTTTTCTAGGAAGAAATGGATATATTTACTGAGGAAGAAATCATAGGTTTTAAAGAGATTTAAGGCATTTAAGGCTATTGTGGAAAACAAAACATAAAAAAGGATTAAAGTGTTGATGACTGACAATGGTGGTGAATTCTGTGGACAAGAATTTGATTAGTTATGTAGGAAGTGTGGAATAGCACACCAAAATACCACATCATATACCCCACAAACAAATGGAGTTTCCGAGAGAATGAACAGAACGTTGATGGATAAGGAAACGAGCATGCTTAGTGATGTAGGGCTTGCACAATAATTATGGGTGGAGGCAGTTGAGACTGCAAGATATCTGGTAAATATGTCTCCTTCGTCAGCACTAGTCGACACGACTCCAAATGAGGTATGTTCTGGTAAGAATCCTTCGGTGGCACATCTCAAAGTATTTGGTTGTGATACATTTGTGCATGTTCCCAAGGAAACAAGGAAAAAGTTGGAAAAGAAGGCAGTTAAATGTATTTTCATCGGATATAAAGAAGGGATGAAAGAATATAAGGTATAGGATCATGCATCAAGGAGAATAATGTACAATTTGCTTGCAATTTCATAAAAAAAATCAATGAATATGTACAATATATTTGAATTGTTCACCCGAATGAAACATGGTGAGGAATAAATAAAAATGTCAAATTCTCTATGGTTTATGCACTCCATACTATCTAATTGGTTACTCTTAACCTAATTCCAAAGTAGATATATACGATGATACACGACAAATTTATATAGAATATAGGTGGAAAGAGTCTTCAAAAGATCGAGTTCATTCTCATGAATATCAAATTTCCCTTATTCTCACATGTTCCATATGTTCCTTCCCGCTTTCATTTTCAGTTTCCAAACACACGTAGCATATGTTCCTTCCCTCTTTCATTTTCAACTTCCAAACATTCGTAGATGCTCAAAACATGATACAATTTTGTATTTAGCTAATGTTTTCTATGAAGCATCACAAAATGCTAATTATTTTTTGTATAGCTACAACTTCATTCTCACCTCCATAGAGTGCCTTAGATTTCACACTTCACCTCCTATAAGTTTGGCATTGTAATATACATGGGCTAAAATAGTTATTCCACCTTTGTTATCAACCCCAATTAATTAGTTTCAATCCCATGCCTCGCTGGCCAACAACTTTGTACACAACTTCCTAAATGAATAACACTCTTTGTACATAATACCTGATTAAAAGTGGAGACGTTGGGTATATGGTATTGGAGATTGAATAGATTTTAATTTCTTATTTGTTGTTGATAAAATAAATGTTAAGTAAGTTTATTAGAATAATCTTATAATAGGCTTATAAGTAATTGAGAAAGGTTAAGTTTTTATTGTGATTTACTCTAAACATTACACAAAACATTTTTTGGTGGAGGTTTTTGTAGAACCTCCCCATTTATAGCTAAGGGTGCTCAAATGTATGACACACCGATGTGTAAAATAATAAAATTCACCAAATGTTAGTTATACATGTTATATAAAGAAATCTTGGTCTATTTTAGTTTTAAACAATATCTATTTGATATGTTTTAAACATATCAATGCATTGGTATGTTACAATGCCAAATGAGTTAGGCATTTTCCATACAATATCAGTGTTCACTTTTAAAATTACAAAAAAATTACTAGTGCACACGAATTTACAAAGCACCAGTGCTTTTCTTCTATAGAGTGCACTAAATTAGATTGATACATTATAAAATATATGTTTTTATTTCAAAAGAATTAAAACCTCAATGGTATGTTTTATTGTCATGAAAAACATTGATGTGCCTACGTAAATACCACAATGATATGAGATTTTTAAAAAACAATAATGTGCATAGAACATCTTAACACACATGTGCCTCTAACTTTCATGTGCACCATAATATGGTTGAATAAAATAAATTATCAAACCATAATTTCATTTATACATTTCCTTTAGTACTTTGAACCATACAAGATTTGGTGATCATCATCACTATTTAACTTCCCCATTATCGATGCTACTATCTTGTTGTATTCCTCGAATTTTTATCTATGTGGCAACCATGCCTCCTCATTAGGAAAGAAGACCAAGTACATTTTTTGTTACCTCCTCATTTACATTTTTAGAGAATTAAAATTTAGAATTTAGCTTAGACTTTCCATTGTTTTCTTTTTTTTTAAATTTTGCATGATGCATTAAATTGTTTGACTTGCATCAAACAAATTTTGGTGCATCATATAGATTAACAAGATGCACCATTAATGGTGCATCTTGTATCTTTACATGATGCACCATACTTAGGGTGAAGGTTGACCTAATACACATTGTTAAAGATTATTATAACTTAAAAAATAAACCATGATTTCGATGCATCTCGATATTTCAAATGCACAAAAAAGCACAAGAAAATGGATGGGTTATAATACACCCATCAATTCTCTTGGTAAATAGATGAAATGTTGGAATTTCTTCAAAATATCATAAACATGCCATTAGGATTTTGTATAAATATCTGGAGGCTTTCAGTGCCCTACGAAATGTACAAAGGTAATGTTAGTATTTTTTTTGTACATACCAAGTGAAACAACATGCCCTTCTTAAATTGAATGAATTCACACAGTGTGTTGTAAATTTTCAATAGCATTGTTATCATTGCATCCTTTCAATTTCAGAACATTGGAAAAAGATAAAATTAAATAAAACTCCATGTTTTTTGGTGCTATTTATATTGTCTAGAAGCATCATGAGTGGTGTTTTTTAGATGATATAATTCAATTATACTTTAAATCCTTCAAAGTTGTTCTCTTCAAGGTCACTTACCTTATATTTAGAAGAGGAGTTTCTACAAAGCCTAGACATACAAGCATAACTTCAACGTTAAATGGCTTTAACTGAAACATAAGAGTCCCCACAAGTCCTTTGATCACATATTTAATGTAAGTGTAAACACCACTGCCATACAAAAGACACTGTAAGCATCATGCCCACATTAAATATATAAAATGTCCTCACCAAACTGAACTTCCTGAGAAATATTCACAAAAATATGTTTCTAAATCTTCACAAAAATGTTTTTCTAACGTGTCATCTTCCCTTCTTCTTCAAGAAATATCACTACAACATGTATACCCTGTTATCGCACGGTTTGT
>CBVK0101591133.1:0-14699 GCA_900067695.1 Picea abies
ACTAAACATTTGAGTGCATAGAGGCAGGTATATGTTGCCATGCAACCTTGTTAAAATACCTTGTCGTATATTATTTAATAATATTTGTTTTTTTTGCAGTCATTGATTTTTCGGTTATTTAATAACTTTTTTTTTGTAGTCATTCATTTTTCGGAGGTACAAGTGGAAGATAAACCACATGCAAGTTCACACCTGAAGATGTTGTTGACCGTTGATCAAGAGATCATGGAAACCTTTGGATCTTTCAGAGTCATTCTACAAAGTTAAAATACGAGCATATTTGAACCCGAAAATGTTATCGATGGTGGACCTTTAGATCTTTTGGATACTTTTGAGAAAGTTAATCCTCATTTATTTCTTATCCCTAAAGGGTTATACATGAGACACGTGGAGGTCACCATTATTCTAGCAGCGTTGCCTATTGGCACCATCCTTGTAGAAAATCCTTGACTCAATCCTAATGTGATCGTGCATGTGTATCTTCAAATGAAGTTCATGCTCCTTTCATGTGAATAGATCTCTTATGAGTGCACCTTCAGAAGGGATGTGTCTTTGTGAACTTGATACGAAATCACTGTACAAAAAATTGAAGAAAATCCCACTTGCCTGTCAGAAATAGAATGGATTGTCCTTTCTAAGATTTTTGGATGATTACAGAAATAACATGTGTTTCATTTTAAGAGGTCACTGGTTTAAATCCAGAGGGGGGTAGGGTATGTATACCTTCGTAGACTTTACCTATGTATACCTTCGTAGACTTTACCAATCAAATCGTTGGGCGGAGGGGGGTCCATTGTCCCACAAACAAGGGGGTCTTATACACCAATTTGGTGTGCTGGCTGTGACCTTAAAAATAAATTATTATTATTATTATTATATAATTGCAGTGACCATTACTTTGTTCAAGTGACCTTAAAAATAGATTATTATTATTATTATTATATAATTGCAGTAACCATTACTTTTATTGAATTATTTTAGAGTTCAGACTGAATATTTTCTATAAAAACTCTTTGTTCAAACCCCAAGACAGATATAATAGTAGCTCATGGTCACCTATACAAAACAATGCATTTCGGTTGCATAATAATCATCAGATGTTTGTTAATTGGGTAAAAGATTATTTGGCAAAGCAAAGAATACATTCCACAGAATCTCTCGTTCAGTTTCAACGACTTGTCAAATAACATAATGGAAACTCTAATTATTGGAAGTCGGGAAATGGCAAAGATGAAAGAAGTTATTCTCCTTGTTCTGGATCCTGCTTAAACACATGGAAAAAATGGCTAGGACACTAAGAAGAAATTCTTATGTTGCAGCTTCTTTTATTAAGCCTTATTTTGTAACCAAATAAAAATATTCATGTTTTCAATAACGATTCGAAGGCCCGCTTCATAGAAACTTCCTATGTGGAATATATGTCTTTATTTGATTAAGTGTGAACAAGGTTTCTAAGCATGCATGGAGCAATGTGACAAGTGGCACTTTAAAGAAATGTAAAAATTGGTTTATTGACGTGCTGGAAAAGTAAACTCCCATAAGATAAAGGTTAAACCAAATGGTTTATTTTGAACATATGGATTTTTGTACTTTAGAATTCAGATACATTAAGGGAAACCCTAACCCTAAAATCAGTTTACAATTCAGTTACAAATAACTCAACATTGGAAAAAATGAAAGGGGAAACGATGGGCATTTGAAGGGATCTAACGGGGAAGGAACTCAAGGTATCCTTTTGTTTGGGCGGAGAGTTTGTAAACATTATGAAAATATGTAATGACTTTCTTGCATACTTCAAATAAAATAGAGGATTCGACCCTCTATTCTCTTGAGTTTGAAATCTTCTTATGTTTATATAAATTTTTTGTCAGTGGTTTAAAATATATTCAAGATTTAGTTAAGAAGTAATGATTTGATGAATGTTTGAAATGTTCAACATTTTTTTTTTTGCTTTCTAAAACCTTCATTAAAGTTTGAATTATGCCTAATCTTCTTATGTTTATATAAATTTTTGTCAGTTGTTTAAAATATATTCAAGATCTAGTTAGGAAGTAATGATTTGATGAATGTTTGAAATGTTCAACATTTTTGTTTTTTTTTGCTTTCTAAAACCTTCATTAAAGTTTGAATTATGCCTGCTTATTTCATGGACGATATTCACTATTTCATGACGTTGTATTGATTGTTTAGATTTCCTTGAATTACATTTAGGTAACTACATATTTCATATTAGTTGATATTTCATATTCTTTGAAGTTATTAATATTAATGGATTGCCACCCTCCATTAGTATTCAAACTTCTATTTGTTCTACTTTAAATATTACACGCTAATATTTGAAGAAATTTTCTTTATTTCTACCATCTTTTATTTTTGATAGCTTGGGAAATGGAGATTAGGTGCCCTTTTTGATTAGAGGAATTGTGTAGGTTTTTTATTCATATGTATTCATATTTTTACATAATCTTTTCCTATTATTTTTATTTTATTCCTTTATGTACGTAGCTTTATTGAAAATCTTATGCATAAGGGATTCCCTCCTTTGACTTATTCTTCCAAGAAAGCCTAAAGTGTGGAGGTTTTATATAAGTCTTATAGGGTGCCTTGGCATTGTTCCCTAGCTAGGAACAATACCGAGGAACAACGCTATCATGATTTAAAAACCTATGATTCCTCTATTATAAAACATAGTATACCCCTAAAGGAAGGAGTGAAACCATTCAGATAGAAACTAAGACATGTAAACCCAATACTATTACCCTATGATTGAAAAAGAAATTAAAAAAACTCTTTGATGAAAAAATCATAATCCCATTAAGATATTCTGATTGGGTTGCAAAGTTGGTTCCTGTGAGAAAGTAAAATGGAGAAATTCGATTGTGTATATACTTTAAGAATCTTAATTGAGTTTCCTTGAAAGATAACTATACCTTGACTTGTTAAAATTTTGCTTAAGCAGTTAAGTGTATTCAATATTCTTTAACTTTAAACTATTATCAACAAGTATAATGTCTATCTCAAGAGAGATCTCACCAAACAGAAGATAATCTGAAGATAGACGAGAAACCCTAACTAGAATAGGGTAGCACACCACTATACCAAGATAGGCCTCCAAGAGATAATCAAAACCCTTCACCAAAACACCCTTACTTTGTAGCTGCATCTCCTCCTCAGATTTGCACACTTTTCGTCGAGAGAGAACTTGTGTTGTGTGTATTCTTAAAGTGAGGTGCCTAGCCTCTTATAAATACAAGTTGAGCCACCCTTTAATTAGGTCAGGTCTGAATTGTATACTTTAACCTTTCTAATTTACATTTGACTTTTACAAAGGCACAATAGGGCCAAATTTTACAAAGGCACAAGAAGGCCGACTTTAAAAATACAACATAATATTATTATTTAGGGTTTTGACTTGGTCTAATACAATATCGATACAATAAGAATATATTTTGAAGCTACTCAAACTTCGACACTCCCTCTTAGAAAGGAAGGTATTCTCTTAGCACGATCGTCACAACTACTTTTGCACTTTTGTACACTTGACCATTGACTTGTTGAATTTCCATGAATCTATATTGAAGAATTTTTGTAACCATGTCAGCATCTAGGGTCTCATCATCCTTCCGAGATTTATGTCATCACGGGGCTTCAACTCGCCAACTCACACAAAATCTGGCATCTAGTTCATACAATATTAGTAACTCGTCAGCTCACACATAATCTGACATATAGTTCATAAAGAACTAGTAACTTGCCAACTCACACAAAATTTGGCATCCAGTTAATGAAGAACTAGTAACTCGCCAGCTCACAAAAAATCTGGCATCTAGTTCATGAAGAACTAGTAACTCGTTAGCTCACACAAAATCTGACATCTAACTCATAAAGAACTAGTAACCTCTCGTTGGCACACCAGTCAACCAATCCACAATGACCAGGCATATAATAATAAGGATTAGGCGATGTAGTGCACACACACACTACCCATTTAGCCCAAGGATAGGAAACACCTCCAACCACATAGGTTGGCCCTCGAGATTGAAAAGATAGGAAACTTGTCAGCACTGAAGGCTTGACATCCACTGACCTTGTGTGAGGTCATGCTGACTAGTGCCACAATCAATAACATTTCTATGAATGGCTACCCACTGTTACTGCCACACACTGATGCTGCTACCCTGGAATTGCATCTGTAACTCATCACTCCCTCTTACTAGGGAAGTCCTTCTGGACCACCATCACTCCCTCTTACTAGGGAAGTCCTTCTGGACCACACCAAGCTTGTCACTGAAGTATACAAACTTCACTCTCGATAGAGGCTTGGTCAACATGTCTTCTATATTCTCATCTGTAGCGACATACTGAAGCTTCACTGCTCCCTTCTGCACCATATATATGATATAATGGTAACTTATATCAATATTCTTAGACTTGTCATGAAACACCAGGTTCTCTGTCAACTTCACACAACTTTGGTTTTCACACTAGATATAAGTCACCTCTAACTCTATATTAAACAATCCTGCAAGCAGCTTTCGAAGCCACACTGCTTCCCTGCTAGCTAAACATGCTTCTATGTACTCAACCTTAGCCGTATTGAGTGCCACACTAGTCTGCTTCCTGCTAAACCATGAGATCAAAACTGACCCCAAACTGAAACAACATCCATATGTACTCTTTCAGTCCGCAACACTACTGTCCCAATCTGAATTAGTAAAGTCTTGTAGGATTATCTCACGATTTGAAGAATATTTGAGTCCATAGTCAATTGTAACTTTCAGGTACCTCATCACATGTTTTGCTGCAATCAAGTGAACACGTCTCGACTCAACCATATACTGACTCAATGTGTTTACCGCAAAACATATATCTCACCTTGTGTTCAATAAGTACATCAACAAACCAATCATCTGTCTATACATCGTGGAATCCACTGTCTCTGAAGATGTATCACTCAATAACTTTAGATTTGTCACCATTGGTGTAGGCATGGATTTACAATCCATCATTCCGAATCTCTTCAGAACATTTACAAATATTTTCCTTGGTTAAGGAAAATATCAATCTGTCTTTGCCATAACTCTTGACCTAAGAAATAATGCATCATACCCAGGTCTTTCATCTCGAAATATGTAGCAAGATTCCTCTTACTCTCAGTGATGAGATTCTTGTCTCCTGTTAGAAAAATGTCATCCACATATAACAATAGTATCACTGGTCCATCCACAACCTTGAAATACAGCTTGGAATCTGCTTTACTCTTGGTAAAGCCCAAGCTCATCGAGAAACTGTCAACTCTACCGTACCATGCTCTGGGTGCTTGTTTTAATCTAGACAAGGATTTATTCAATCTGCACACAGGTGTTTGAATGTCACGTGTCTCAAAACCTTGTGGATTCTCCACATACACTTCCTCTTCTATCACATCGTTTAGAAAATTTGTCTTCACGTCCATCTGGTGTACCTTCCACTTCATTACTACAACTATCGCAAGTATAGATGTAATTGAAGTGTATCTCGCCATGGGAGCAAATGTATCCTCATAATATATTCCTTCTTTATGGGAGAAACCATGTGCCACAAACCTTTCCTTCTACTTCTTGACACTGCTATCTACTAAATGCTTCGTCTTGTAAATCCACTTGGAACTTACCACTGTCTTCTCTTTCAGTCTTGGAACCACATCCAAAACATCATTCTTTACAATGGACTGGTACTCTTCATTCATGGAATCCTTCCATTCTTTCTTTTCTGCATCCTCTTCATCACTAGTAGGCTTAGCATCAATAATGTCACTTATTAATGCCACATAACTAGAGTATGGTCATTGTCTCTTGCTTTCTCTGAAGGACCCATCTGGAGCACCATACTTATTTGCATCCTGAACAATTTATTGAGCCTAAGTTGGTCTTCTCTTCTTAGCATTCATCTCTCAGGATGAATCTACATGTCTTTATGGTTCTTCCATATCATTATCTTCTAGTACAACATCATCGCCTGCATCTATATTTGCAACTCTAGAAGCTTCAGGTTCCTCATCATTGACCTCATATGAATGATTATGTGTCGATCTACTGAAAGCTGTATCCTCATCAAAGGTGACATCTCTGCTAGTTTCAATCTGTCGATGACCAGGGATGTAGGCTCTGTATTCCTTTGATGTCTCACTATATCCAACAAATATACCCTTCTTTCCTGAAGGGTCCAACTTCGATCTCTTGTCCTTGGAGATATGCACATATAATGGATAACCAAGTATCCTAAGGTGGCTTACCTCTGGCTTTTCACTTGTAAACATTTCTTCTGGTGTCTTACACTGCCATCTGTTGAATGCTTTGTCTTGTAAATCCACTTGGAACTTACTAATGTCTTCTCTTTAGGTCTTGGAACCACATCCCAAACATCATTCTTTATAATGCACTAGTACTCATCAATCATCGCATCCTTCCATTCTTTCTTCTCTACAGCCTCTTCATAATTGGTAGGCTCAGCATCAATAATGTCACTTAGCAATGCCACATAACTAGAGTATGGTCATGGTCTCTTGCTTTCTCTGAAGGATACATCTGGAGCACCATACTTCTCTGCATCTTGAATAATTTCTCGAGCTCAAGCCAGTCTTCTCTTCTTTGCATTCATCTCTCGGGATGAATCTACAGGTCTTTGTGGTTCTTCCATATCACGATCTTCTAGTACAACATCATCGCCTACATCTATATCTGCAACTCTAGGAACTTCAGGTTCCTCATCATGGACCTCATCTGAATGATTTTGTCTCGATCTACTAGAACTTTGCATCCTCATCAAAGGTGACATCTCTGTTAGTCTCAATATGTCGATGACCAGGGATGTAGACTCTGTATGCCTTCGATGTTTCACTATATCCAACAAATACATCGTTCATGCCTGAAGGGTCCATCTTCGATCTCTTGTCCTTGGGGACATGCACATACATTGGACAGCCAAATATCCTCAGGTGGTTGATCTCTAGCTTTTCATCTGTAAACATTTCTTCCGGTATATTGTTCCTGGTTGATCTCTAGCTTTTCATCTGTAAACATTTCTTCCGGTATATTGTTCCCAAGTACACAGTCGAGACTTCTATTCTGCACATATACAACGGCCCTGGCTACTTCTACCCACAGATGCGTCGGTAAATCTTGATCATGAATCATGGCCTTTACTACGTCCATGATTGTTCGGTTCTTTCTTTCTGCCATACCATTCCGCTGAGGATTGTAGGGAGTAGAGAGCTCCCTCTTAATCCCAACTTCTTTGCAGAATGTCTTGAATTCAGCTGATGTGAATTCTCCTCCATTATCTGACCTTAATATCTTTATCTTCTTTTCAGAAAGGTTTTCAACAAGTGCCTTGAATTCTTTGAATTTTTTGAATAATTCGCTTTTAGTTTTCAAAAAGTAAATCCAATTTTTACATGAGAAATCATCAATAAATGAAACATAATATAGATACCCGCTAAGTGAAGTGGCTAACACACGTCTAAAAGTATGATGTCCAAGGCTCCTTTGGATTTTCTATCAATGCTTGGAAATGTTTTCTTCACGTACTTGCCTTGTGCGCATCCCTTGTATATGCCTTCATGATTCACTTGTATTTCTGGCAAACTTGTCACCATATTGCTTATGATCGGTAGTGCTTTGTAGTGTATGTGAGAAAATATTCTGTGCCATAGCTCACTTGGAGTAACTATATTGTGAACTAATGCTGAATCTAAATGTCCCTTTAACTTGTATAGACCCACTTCTTGAACACCAATCACTACAACATCATCAATAGATTTTTCTCTTGGCCACATGAGAACTTCACCATCAAAGAAAGCAACTCTAAATCCTTTCTCATCTAATGCCGAGATAGAAATGAGATTCTTCTTCAAACCAGGTACATACAAAACATCCTTCATCTTCATATATTTTCTGGAATCCAATATGTAAGAGGCTTCTCCTACTCCTTTAATGGGATACTATTAGTCATCACCGAGCTTCACCTTGTGAGGTGAATCTTTCTGAACTAATTATGATAAAGAATCCTTGTAATATGTCATGTGCTTAGAAGCACCACTATCAATAATCCATGTGTCACTTCCATGAGTAACTGTTCCTATGAGAGCTGATATCAATACATATTCTTCGCTCGAGTCATATTATTTGGTTCTCTCTTGATCAAGTTCATCATCTTCTATGATATGAGCATGATGTCTTTTATACTTTCCTTTCTGACCCGAGGAGCGGGTGAAATTTATTGCAATGTGTCCCATCTTCTGATAGATGTAACATCTATAATTTGAGTAATCCTTTTTAAACTTTTGTATATTTTTTAACCCATGAGGGTTTTTGTGTGAGTGAATCTCTTTCTTTCTCTTTCCTTTTCTTGCATGTGATGCTAGAGCTCGATTTTCTTCATCGCCTAGTTTCTCTTCTCTTTTTTCCAATCTAGCTTCTTCCTGAGTGAAATCCTCCCATAGTCTACTAAAATTTGTTTGCTTTCTTCTTGAACATATTCCTTGAATGAATGATTCCCAAGAGCCGGGGAGACCATTCAATGTAGTCATTACCAATTCAATTTTTTCGATTGTGTCTCCAATGGCTTCAATCTGTTCTTTGATTTGAGGTACCCTTGTGAAGTAGGATTTAATGGTTTCTGAAATTTACATATTCACACTCTTGAGTTGCATCCTCAACTTCATCTTCCGGTTGATATTATTTCCTTCATATAATCGAGATAGGGAATCAAACATTTTCTTGGGAGTTTTCAATGATGAGACACGATGGATCAAATGATCCTTGATAGAATCAACAATTATTCTCTTTGCCTTAACCAGGCTCTTTTTGTACTTTGCGTTGGCCTCATCTTCCTCTGGTTTTGGAACTTCTTCTCTGATGAAATATTCCAGGTCATTTTCTTCTAAAATGAGCATCACTCTATAATTCCATGCTCGTAAGTTATCAACACCCTTAAGCTTCTCATCAAGCTTAGTGCTAGGATCCATCTTTCGCTTGAACGAAAATACAACAAGAAAAATAAAAAAAATTCAAAGAAAGGTTTTGAACTTACCAGAGAGTGTGCTATGCCAAATTGAACTGCTCCAACTTCAATCTGCAGCTGCCAAGATGTCTTGATCTAGGGTTTATGAGGAAACCCTAATTTTTCAACTTGAGAATTTTGGAATTTTGATCCAGAGAATAGGTGAACCCTCCTTAGGAGAACTCCTTGGTGGATTTATCTTGACCAACGTCCTTTAGAAAGAGGGTGACATCATCACCTAAGGTTTTATCCAGAAACCCTAATTTTCAGAAACTACAAAAACTGCAAGACTGGTCCAGGGAAAATATGCGCTAGGGTTAGGAGAGTCTTCCTATGGTCTTTATTTCCCCAACGAGTTCTTCTAGACTGTGAAAATGGCTTCTTTCAGGGTCGCTCTAAAACCATGTTAAAATTTCTCTTAAGCAGTTAAGTGCATTCAATAGTCTTTAACTTTAAACTATTAAATCAATAATTGCATGCATAAGAATCAATGAAAGAAAGACATCCACATTATACAAAATATTTATCCTAGGAAACCTTCTTGGGGGGGAAAACCGAACAAAGCTTATTCAATATAGATTTATCAACAAGTACAATGTCTCTCTCAAGAGAGATCTCACCAAACAAAATATAATCAAAAGATAGAACATAAACCCTAACCAAAATAGGGTAGAACACCACTAGACCAAGATAGGCCTCCAAGAGATAATCAAAACCCTTCACCAAAATACCCTTACTCTGTAGCTGCGTCTCCTCCTCAGGCTTGCACACTTTTCCTTGAGAGATAACTTGTGTTGTGTGTATCCTTTAAGTGAGGCGCCTAGCCTCTTATAAATACAAGCTGAGCCACCCTTTAATTAGGTCAGGGCCGACTTGTATACTTTACCCTTTCTAATTTACATTTGGATTTTACAAAGGCACAATAGGGATGACTTTATAAATACAACATAATATTATTCTTTAGGGTTTTGACTTGGTCTAATACATATTGATACAATAAGAATATCTTCCAAAGCTACTCAAAATTAAACATGACTAAAATGGATCACATTTTAGAAAGGGTTGTGGGATCTCAGAGGATATCCATGATGGATGGATTCTCTGGATATATTTAGGTTGCAGTAAATTGAGAAGATAGACATAAAACAACATTTACCACTCCATGGGAAACTTTTATGTATGGTAAAATTCCTTTTGGGTTAATGAATGCATAAGCTACATTTTAGAGAGCAATGCATATTGATTTTGTTGATGAAAATGACAAATTCATTGTGATATATTTAGATGATACGACAATTTTCTCTAAAACTGAAGAAGACTACTTACTACATCTTTAGCAAGTCTTTAAGAAATGTAGAAAATTTGGATTGTCACTAAATCCTAAGAAATCATTTTTCGCTATGACCGAAGGAAAAATCCTTGGAAATATAGTTTCCAAAGAGGGGGTAAATATCGACCCTAAAAGGGAAGAAGCTATTCATACCATAGGTTTCCCTAGATATAAACAATAAGTACAATCATTCCCAAGAAAAATTAACTTCTTGAGGAGATTTATTCCTAATTTCACTGAAATTGTTAAAGATATAACCAATATGTTAAAAAAGGGTAACAAAGTTAAATGGTCAGAATTTGTTAAACACTCATTGTATTTAATTAAAACGACCTTTTGGGAAGCACCTGTATTAATTGGTCTAGATTACAAAAATGATTTCATAATCTTTCCTTTTTCTTTGGCACATACAATTGCTGCAGTACTATTGCAGAAGAATCATGAACAACAAGAACAACCAATTGCATTCTTTAGTAGAGACCTTAGGGACGTGGAGTTAAAATATAGTATAATGGAAAAACATGCATACGTCTTAGTGAAATCATTGAAATATTTCCGAGATTACGTATTACACTCTAAAATTATTTATTTTGTTCCACATGGCACTATAAAGGAAATTTTAAACGAACAAGATTGCGATGGAAAAAGAGGGAAATGGATTGCAAAAATCCAAGAATTCCAATTAGAAATAAATACAACTAAACTTATCAAAGGACAAGGTTTGGATAAACTAATCGCTAAATCAAACCTCGAAAACTAAACGAAAATGACGTAATTCTCCCTTTTCAAAACCAATTAACATATCCAGATCCCAAGCTATTTAAGCAAGATGAAAATAATCAATACATTGCAAAAATAGATAACAATTTTTCCGAATTAGCTTGGTGTAAATATATTATTCACTTTCTCATAACCTTAAAAACACCAAGGCACTTAGAAAAATCTTAGTCTCAGTATTTAAAGTTAAAAGATATTAAATATTGTATTATAGATGGAAAATATATTGGAAAGATTCAGTTGGAATTCTGTTTAATTGTGCTCTAGAAGAAGAAATTGACAATATAATAAATCAACACCATGAAGGGGCTTGTGGTGCCCTTTTTCATATTATAGATGGAAAATTTTATTGGAAATATCTAGGTGGAATTATTCTTAATTGTGCTCTAGAAGAAGAAACTGACACTATAATAAATCAACAACATTGAGGGGCTTGTGGTGCCTGTTTTGCTTGGAGGACCACTACTTAGAAAATTATGAGAAGTGGATTTTGTTGGTCCACTATATTCTCCCAAGTGAATGAAAAGGTTAGGGTATGTATTAACTGTCAACTATTTATGGGTAAACACAACTTTTCTGCTCTTCCCTTAAAACCAATCAAAGTTGAAGCACCGTTTCAACAGTGGGGGTTGGATTTTATAGGAGAAATACATCCACCCTCCAATGGTCAACATAGGTGGATTTTAACCAATACAGACTATTTAGTAAATGGTTCTAGGAAATACCCGTAAGAAACACTAATGATTTCATAGTCATTAAATTATTGGAAGAAAATATTATAACCAGATTAGGCTGTCCTAGAAAGATAATCACTGATAATGCCAAGGAATTTTCATCTAACACATTGAATTTTTTTTGTTAAGATTACGATATCATCCTAGGAAATTCAACCTTCTATTACCCTCAAGGGAACGAACTAGCTGAATCAACGAATAAAAACATAATGAAAATATGAGAAAGAACATTAACTGAGAAGAAGAAGAGTTGGGATTCGTTATTAAAATATGCACTTTGGGCATATAGGAACACTATTAAAAGATAAATCAATATATCCCCTTTCCAGTTAGTATACAGAAAAAATGTAATACTATCGATTCATTTAGCAGTACTTGTTATGACAATTTTTATGGAATTTCAAGAAGAACCAAATGACATGCATCGCACGATGAACCAGATAATCCAAGTTCAACAAAAACATGAATGAATTAGCGACCAAATGGCAGTATATAAAGATAAGATGATTTTTTTTTTTTGACAAAAGAACTAAAGACAAAAAAATTTCAGTGGGTGATTTAGTGCTCAAATGGGATAAAAGAAGGGAAGATTTGGGAAAAAATGGGAAATTCAATAACTTATGGATCAAGCCTTTCAAAATAGAATCCCTATAAGGTGAAAATTATTTCGGTTTGCAAAATCTAAAAGGCAAAAATGTAGGAATGACAATAAATGACCGTTTCCTCAAACACTTTTTTATTTATTAAGAAAATATAAGAAAACTAAAGTATATGATTTATAAGGCGTACAATTTCTTTTTTGACAAACCCTTGATATCATTTCATAGAAAAGTAGGAAAAATCACTCTCATGAAAAGAATATCCTGAAAATAGAAGAAGTTTTTAAATAACATTTAAAATAATTTTCTTATCATAAACTGTATTGGTTTTAGAAATTAATACTGATGTTTAGTAAAAACTACAGATTTCATATTTGTTTTAACAAAATTTGAGAAATCATATGTTACTGAAAAATTACAAGAATTTTTCAGAGGCCATACAAGGTTTTGACATGTATCTCTCTAGAAGGAAATTAAGATTGGGACTTTATTCTTTGAATTGGACAAGAATTATTTCAACATAGGTACTCATCCCAAAATAAAACTCTTTATAGAGTTCCTAATTTTTCTTAAATGTGATAAACGTACAGAAGATCATAAATAAATTTGGAAAATGCTAACATGTCTACCGAGGTTATGGATGCTCACTGACAAGGGACCAAGGTTTGTGATGCCAGGATGACTCCGATGGGGCTATGGATGCTCGTTAGTATTGGACCAAGGTTTTTGATGCCAGGATGACTTTTCCGGGGCTATGGAAGCTCACTGGAAGAAGAGAAACATCAGAGATAAGTCCCCACTTTCAAAAGTGATTTAAATAAAAACAATAACCCAAAATTTCAAAATCCCATTGGAGAAACACATGTCTTAACCTTTTAGGTCACCAAATTGTTTATCAAAAATAAGGTTACGATGATCACTCTAATTCTATAAAGAGGATCTTATTTCTATATAATTAGCTTGCACAGTAAAAGGGCTCGTCAAATCATAGATTATAATGAATTAATATAAGAAATATTTTTAAATGTTAAAACAAAATTTCAAGACTTTTAAGGATGTACATTGAAATGAAGAGAATTATTTTTCTTTACTTGTTTCTTTTGAAATCTACCAAGTCTTTGCAAGAAAATATATTTTATAGTGAAAAATATAAATAAGAAATCCCATTCAATAAATACTCACATTTACAAAAACAAAATTTTATTTATAATTCGAGTCTTAGGTACATTGTATATATTTATCATCACAAAATATTTAAATACAAAAAATATGACCGACCATTAGTCTTCATTCACAGGGTCATCTACATAAAAGGAAGGACTAGGAGAAATAAAAGGGCTAGATGGATCAATTGAACTATTAAATTCATCCTGATAACGAGGGCACCTCATGATATGAATATCCTATTTTATCTCAGATACATCCTACATTATCTTATCAATTTTGAACTCAATCAAACGTTGGAAGTCCATCCTTGGTGTTGAAGCTGAGCTTCCTTGCTCTATTAGTTGCTTATCTTCTATAACAACACATGTCCTTAAATGCATGCAACACCAAAATTGCCACATATTTTAAGCCTAGGCTCTAGTGCACTATTAGTACCATGAGGAAAATCTGGTGGAAGTAAGGGAGAAAAATGCAACTTAATCCCCTCGACTCCAGAAGAAACATCGATGGGAGTCTGAACGCCATTTCCTTGAGCTTGTAATACCTTGTATTTCGACTCCTCCTTTTCCCTTTTTCCTGAATCTTCTGCTCCTGCGAACCATGTGTAATCGTTTAGACTTACAAACATTTTTGGAACCAAAATCGAGCGTAAGGATAAAGCGACTGAAACGTAACACACAATTCACCTTACGCAACATTCTATATATTTAAGTTTACAATATTGGAAGGAAATAATTGTAAATCATTCAAAAATATTTGGAGGTACACTTTGAGCCAGGTAATTAATCAATAAAGTACTTCACATTACATCATGTTATTTATTAAGTCATAATTACTAAATATCGTCATAATGAAATATACTGTGTGGTATCTTAAAAAAACAAGATCATAGAGCAATAAAATAAAACAAATGCGGAAATAAAACACATAAGATACACAATACAATAGAGACACAAATATATGTGGTTCACCCAGTGTGGGCTACGCCCACCAGAGAAATTTCCAGGTCCTTCCTTTTTATTATCCAACAAAATGAAAGGATACAACCTA
>CBVK0101591134.1:0-22174 GCA_900067695.1 Picea abies
CTGTGATTCAGGTGGAACCAAAAGGTGTCCTGCAAGTGCATCCTGTGCGCATATTGGACAGGAAAAACAAGCAGCTCCGGAATCGAGCCATAGAGCTTGTAAAGGTCCAGTGGACCTGGTACGGTCCTGAGGACGCGACATGGGAGCATGCAGATATTATGCGGGCAGAGTACCCGCATCTTTTTGAAAATTTTGGAGGACACGCAGAGGCAGTGTAAGTTGCACCGAGGACAGTGCAAAAATAAGGGGAGGGGGATTGTAGTGTCCCCAAGGCCGAGCCCTGCTACAGATCATGTTATATGCAAAGAATTGTAAATATGTTCTATAGGCTGGTGAGACAAGTTTTGTATAAGCTGTAGGATTATGAGTTTTGTTAGGCCAGGGAGCCTAAGTGTTGAAGGCTAGGAGCCTGTTAATGTAATTGTATGTATGCAGGTCAATTAATAAAATATAAATACCGCCAGTGCAGACCAACCATGATGAATGAGTGATGGGGGACTGAGCGTCCACAGAAGGGGCAAGGAACTAGGGGCTGGAAGGTGGGAAAAGGGGCTGAGTAAGGAGCCTAGGGGCTAAGCCTAGGGGGCTTAGGACTGGAATAATATTTTATTATTGTTCCTAAGAATCCATGTGCACATTATTTTATCCTAAGTCCTTTGGAAGGACCCGTGAGTTCCCAAGTGGTGGGAGGAAGGTGTACGGATGGGATGCATGCAGTTCCCAGGGTGACAAGTGTCAACCCTGGTGCATGCAAATAAAAACCCTGAACTGAGCCGAGAATTGGGGCTGGCCTTCATTCTGAACTGAACCTCTATGCGTGGAACCGGTACGACCTCTGCTAGATACCCTGGTTCATCTCTGAAACCGTGAGATGTGTTTTGTCTGAGGAAAACCATGTATTACCCTGTCCACAGCTAAGAGTTTGTGTCTGTTCTAGTCAACCCGACAATGCATTTCCTGAACCCGAATTCCCTGTGTTAAACTCGAGTGGAAGAATCCCTGGTGGTTCAGGAAAATTGAGCTAGCCTGTGCGTGGAACCTGCTCCGTAAATCATCCCGTGAGATTATCCCGTGACAGCTGAACCTTTTTGGAAAGCCTTGTCTGTGTTTTCCCGTGGAATGTTGTGATTGCGCAGTACTGGACTGCGTGAGGCTTGTGGGCCTGTGAGCGACTCCTCCAGGTGAGGAAGTGCGCAGAGAGAGAAGAGAACTCCTGGAAGGAATCCCTGTAGCTTCCATGGAGCCCAGAGAATTCCGGTCCGGTCTGTTCCTGTAACCCAAGGTAAGGGAGACTGGCAGCCGGAGGACTGTCAAGGTGACAGAGAAGGTGCACTCTTTTGGGGTGGAACAGGCATGTGGGGAATGAGGGTCTGTGTGCATTGAGCGTGGAGATTCCTAGGAGAGCTTCTTCCTGTTGAATGTGTATGTTTTGTCTTCCCTGTAACCTCAGCCTGAGTCTAGATTACTTGCCTTGGGGTGGAGCTCGGTCCCAGCACGGGGGTGACCTACTGTTGAGCTGATGAACAGTGTGGTCTAAGGCTGGGAGGTTCGTGGAAGGCCTGCACTTGGTTGGTGATTTCTACAGCAGATAAAAGATAAGTATATCTGTATTATGTTTTAACACATTTGACATGACTGTGCTGTTTTGTATCATGTTTTCCGCTGTGTAATTGAATTACTGTTGCATGCTATGGTTTGTTAATGGTAACAGTAACATATATATATATTTTACTCTGTGAATTAAGTGTGTTCAATTCTGTTTAAATGCATTTGTTTTTAAATCCATGTAATGTATGGAGAGATGAGAGGTTTGCGTGAACCTGGGTAGTGAAAGGGTACACTACAAGTTGGTATCAGAGCAAATTGGTACACTACAACATGTCCATAAACATAAACAAGAAATTCCTTTACTTAAACTTGATGTTAAATTTGAATTACCTATGTATGATGGTGAAGTCAATGTAGTGAGAATTGATAATTGGGTTAGACATACAGAGGTTTATTGCAGTGTGAATCAAATCAAGGATGAGGCAACTCAAATCAATTTGACATCGATTAGAATTGCAGGCACAACACTCATCTGGTGGAAAATCAAGTTGCAAAATGGCACAGAACAAGTGGGTAATGTATTTCCATCATGGAAAAGTTTTATTTCTGCACTTAGAAAGGAATTATTTCCTTTGGGTTATAAGGAGAAAGCTTTAATTGAATGGAAATATATTAAACTAAGAAAAGGACAAACAATGCAAGAATACACTGATGGATTTCGTAAAATGGCATTGATGTTAGATATTCCTTTACGTACCCAAGAAACTCTTATGAAATATATAGGAGGTTTACCTGCACATATTCAAAACATTGTATTCATGTTTGGACCTACTAATGTTTATGAGGTTTATGTTCAAGAAACATACATTGAAGTAGAGAAAACGGGGGTTGGTGTATCAAGGGAATCATATTCGAGGAAAGAGGACAAAAAGAGGTGGAATGGAAACAAGGGGAATTCAGTGGAAAGAAAGGAAGAGAAGCCCTCCTGCAAGCATTGCAAGAAAGAAGAGCATGATGAGGACCATTGTTGTCAATTGCATCATCAGAAGAGACCAAACTAGTTCAAGGAAAGGAAAGGGAGGAAAACAGTTGCAACAGCATCATGACCCACAAACTTGGGATCGGATTCAGGTGATGAATCTAAAGTCTCATTGGTTGGTTTGACAGGTAAAATTAGTGATGGATTTGATTCTAGAAGTAAATTGTTTCACATAAGGGTTATAATGAGGCATACTAAGGTCGATACATTGATAGATAGTGGATCTCAATATAACTTGATTTCATAAGAATTGGTTAAAAAATTGGAATCAAACACTCAGATGCATCAAAATCCTTACACACTTAAATGAATAAGAAACAATCATCAATTGCACATAACAAAGCAATGCACATTAAAGTTTTCAATTTCATCTAATTTTTTGGATGAGGTAACATGTGATTTGGTGCCACTCAATGAATGTGGAATGGTCATAGGTAGTCCTTACTTGGATGATCGCAAAGCAATCTTCTACAGGGAACATAATCAATACCAATTAACCAAAGAAGGTCAAGAATATGTGGTTCATGCTCATCATTTAAAGGCAAATAAATCTCTTCAAACAATGGAACAATTAAGAATGGAATATCAAACACTCAACAAGCCTATAATTGTTTCAAATCAAGTAATTGATCATAGGAAAGAACAAGAGATGATTGTAGAATGGAAGATCAATCACACTTTGCTTCAAGATAAGCTAATGTCATGCAAGTATTACAAACATATTATCTCATTTGCAGTCATATTTCTGATCTTATCATTAATAATGTTGTCAACATGGATGATAGTGCCTTTAGTAATATGTGACAGAGTACAAGTGGCTAAGAATATGTTGTCAGTTATCATGGTTATTTTACAGTTGATCTTGATGAGACAAGTGCATAGGACATAGTTTAAAGATAGGGAACAAGTCGGGTGGCCTATCCTGTACTTGATGATTGGTCAGTAGGATTTTGGAGGACAAAAAGGTATTTAGTGGGGAGGTGTGATCCATAATTGCATCTTGGGACCAAAATGGATCCAGGAAGGCCTAAAAAACAAAGTGCTGAGAATAGATTCAAAATGGGCGTGTGCATAGACATCATTGATATGAACCCAACACAACATTAACGAGCTCAAACAGATGTCGTATCTAAAATATATCACATTCTATTCATTTTGACAAACATGCAAAATTTAATGACTGTACAATCCATACAGTGCCAGGTGGTAGTTGATTCTACAAGTCGTTTGGCTGTATAGTTGACGTGGTAGGGTGCATTGGCATGCTGACATGGACATGTTATTGATTGGGCAAGCACAAGTGGACGAATCATGGAGTGACACATGTCACCATTTCAAAGGTGACATGCGACATGTCCGTATGACTGACGTGGCAAATCCATATAGTCTTTATGACATGTGGCACTAATGTGGTAGGTACGTACAGTCCATATGACACGTGGCACTAACATGGCAGGTACAGTGGAATATGATTTGGTTGACACCTCGACAGACAAGTGGACCAATGGGATTTGGATATGTGGAAATGGTTTGGGCAAATGGGCAGGTGCCACGTGGCCCAATCATGAGCTTCCATGTGGCACCCATTCATTGGTTAATGTTTATTACAAAATTGTTTGGAGTGCAACATATTCGAACTGTTACCTCCATGGGTGTAGAGTCTTCACATAGGTTGGGCACCAACCTGCCTATAGAGTGGTTCTTACAACTATATTTTTCCACTACTATTTAATTTTGACTATGTGGTATATCTAGCGGAAAAGGGTTGGGGCCTAGCCCCAACCCTTGGCACATACGACCATTCACCATAGAACCTTCTCTTCTATTTTTGTTTGGCATTAATTGTATTGTAACTCTCTAGCCCTCAATCACGTTGGAGAATCCCATGTGACCCAGATGTAGATGTGTGGGCGTGGGTATTTAAGGGTTAGCCCCAGTGGGTCGGGCTAGCCTGCCAACCAAGGGAGTAACTTGGAGCTAGAATCGAGGGAATATAATGGAGTTAGAGAATGTGGAAGTTTGGCCTGCAGCCACATGGACACCACCTTATGACCAAGGGCCATGAACGGAGGGGCAAACAAAGGAGCGCCAAGCCAGGGCCACATGGGGGGTGCCCATATGCCCAGGAGTGTGGAAATAAAGGGGTTGCAAACATTTTTATGCCTAAAGTGGGTTTTTCCACTTTATAATAAATATTTTCAATGATTTATTCAACAGTTTTAGAGATTTTTGGTCATTTTGGGGGGATATTGGGCCCTTTTTGAGGCTAGATCTTGGGGGGAAAGTTGGGATATGGTTACTAACTTCAGGCCTATATAAAGCATAGGTTCTTGAAGCCATATGAGGAGGTTCAGAATATTTTTATGCTAAATAATTATTGAGCCAAAGCCATTTTTATGTAGGGAAGCCATTCAGGAGAGAAACTTTGAGGGCCATTTATGGGAGCTTCATTCATCTGATTTTAGTCCTGTCAGTTTTGTTGGGTTCATGAGATCTAGTAGAAAAATACCAGATCAATTTGTAACCTTTTTGGAACTTTTATGTTGTACTTTTAAATATTTTTAAAATAAATAAGGAAGCCTCACCCACTGAGATAAAGGCCCAGAGACGTAGGCGACATTGTCGAACTCTATTATCACTTTGGTGTTTTATGGTTTGTTGTTCTTCATGATTATTTCCAGATATATATATTTATTGATGGCTGCTATGTTTCCTCTTTCATTCTTCCTCTTTCATTAGTTTCCTAAATGGTAATTTAACTCATGCTTAATAACTCAACCATTGTCATTATGCCCTAGTTCTTTAGGGAGTCCTTGATTTGGATTCTCTTCAGGTCTTATTTCTCTTCATTCTGTGCTGACATTATCACAACAGACCAACAATTTTTATGTTTGTAAAAATAACATATTTGTTAGTTTTTATTCAACATAAATAAAATAATTAAAATAATTTTGGCCTTGCCCTGAGGTCCAAGTGCTCTAAACTTCAGCTCTGATACCATATGTAATGTACCCCAAATTTATGAAATAAAGAAAAACATTTGTTAGGGGACATTAAAGTCCCTTGAATCTCCAACAATGTTTGTGACACAGAGATAATCCATTATGTATATATCATGTTCCTTTATTGTATGCATACCAATTTTACTTCTCTATCATTACCCATCTTAAAGTCTGAAGGAGATTTAAATTCCACTTGTCTCTTACTATTATATTTCATTATAGTGTCGTTATTAGATTATAAATCACATACTTATTTGTATTGAAGAGTTTTGTGACCATGATCGTCATAGCCCATATAATAACCACTTGGTTTATGTCAAGACATGCTATCCACACTACATCATGAAATACACTACGTCATACAAGATATGGGATTTTTAAAACATGGCCACAAGATCAACACAAACATACATAGTGTTGAGCTAGGAGGCATAAGTACTAAGCACTAGGATTTAATTTTACCCATAAAACATATTGTTTTAACATAGTGCAATGAGCATATACCTATACATAACATATTGTTTTATCATAGCACATCGAAGATATACCTATACATAACATATTGTTTTATCATATCACAACGAATATATACCTATACATAACTCGACCATTACATAAATTTCTCATTCTAGGGTTAGCACTAGGATTAAACACGACTCAACAATTAAGTTCTTTGAAAATTGTTTTATGGTGGATGACATGCTGAGTCTAAGCCTACTCTGTGTTAGACTATAGAAATTTACTCCTGGACTGGTCCATTAATGGTGAAACCTATCCTATACCTTCCAGAATTGACACTTAGGCGAAAACATCCAACATAGGCTTGCCACCTCCCTCGACTTCACATGGAAATGGTATGGGGCGTACTATTGGCATCCAATTCATTTTTTTTAATTGCTCTTAAAAAAGATGCCTACACCCCTTGTCTCATAAACGACAAATCATCGTCACATTGTGCTACTAGACATTTGTTTCATTTTTGCGACAATTGCAATCTGGGTTCGATTCAGTTTTCACAACTGAAAGTGTGAAAATGCCTCTTTCATCGTTTGGACTGTCGTCGTCTTTGATTGATTTTTCTGAAAGACACTTGACCATTGGTTTATCACATGAATGCAAAAGATTTTTTTGAACTTATGTCCTCTGGCCTACTCTTACCTTGATTGCGCATTTGGATCAGTTTGATTATTAAGCCTTCGACCATGAAGATTTACTATTTACATTTGATCCTATGAAGGTCATGATTGATTTTGGTCTTATACGCTTTGATCCTTATTGCTATGAGCTCTTGACTCATTGATTATATGAGATTTTTTTTGGTTGCAATGTTCTAATTAAACTTTGAAACATAAATAGTTGAATGTGCAGCCAATGCATTGGTAATATTATAAGGTCGATTTGAGAATAAAGACATTGGTTTGAGTTTCACAAGGGCGTATTGATTAATCTTTTGATTTCAAATTTATAATCGATGTTTGGTGCATTGTTTTGTGAATTTGATATTACATTGAGTGATCATAGTTTCAAACTATATGATTGAATTAACATTGGTTTAAAACGTTTGATTGACACGACAGATCGTTGGTTAATGTTGGATTTCATATTGGATTGAACTGTACACTTAGCACATGATTATAACATATGGTGTTGGTTCTATTTTGGATGAATGGCACATTGATATGGTTGTACACCTATTTGGTTGGCCGATACATATGGTTTAAACGATTATGATTATGGATGGAACAACACTGTACACAGTCATTAATACATTGCATGGCGGTGGTAATCCCACCACCTTTGCACGCATGCAGTTAATTCTGGCCTCTTTGAGCGTTGAAGTTGTTAAACCCTATCATTTTTTGACCCTGTGCATTGTTTTGTTCAGTTCAAACCCCACCATGCACAGAAGCCATGGCTCTTGTCGTAAGGGCCGAGCCCAATGGGTGTCAAGCACTGTTGATGTTTGATGGTGCATATAGCGACCTGGAAAATATCGGGTGGCTTGCTTTCATAAGGAAATTCGATGGTTATAACTTCACTGTGGCTCGACAATTTGCGTTATCATTCGATGGCTGCCGAGCCAAAGTTGGAGATGTCTAGCTTGAAATCACTGAACAGTTTCTCAGCTTGGCAACCAACCTGCCTATTATGGAACAAAAATGGTCGAAGAGTTGCAAGGTAGATGATGTCCCGTGGACATTGTTATTTCAGTCTCGAACAGTGAACTCATGCGACAGAGGTTTGCCTGCAAAGATGTTGAAACCCCGCTGGTATGATCTCTTGATGATTATCAAGAAATTCATTACTTGTGAAGGCAAGTACGGGTTCATTTTCTTGTTTCACCTGCGTTTATTAATGGTTTTTATGGGTTTCAAACTTAGTATGCCCCACTATCTACATAGAAGTTTGTTCAAGATGGCTAAAAGGTACAAGCATAGCCAAGCTGATACCAGCCTCTTCCATTTGGGGTTGATTAAAATGATTTTGGTGTACGAGTTAGGGTTACGTCGTGATTCTTAGCATGATTTTCTCAGCTGTAATGGCTTTGAAGAATCGAGCCCTCCACAGGTTGATAAGCCCATGGTGACCGAAACCCAGCCTATTCCCCCTGTGCCTTATAGTGTTTTGCTGCCCAAACCTAAAACCAACTCACCTATGAATTTGCCTATGGTTGTGACTAAACAGGTTGAAACTGACAAACCCGCGACCAAACAGCCTAAAGTTAAAGCTAAAACTAATGCTAGAGGCAAGGAAAATGCAAGGTTAATCTCTTGCATGGCGAGGAATAAAACTAAAACCCCTGCCAAATTAGAGCCTATCGTGGTCAGCGAAGACTCTGATTCAGACATTGAATGTTTTCTCGCCGAAGAGTATCCTTATTCAGAGGGCTTGTGTGGCAAACCTCCTTATGATTTTGTCAAGAATTTACCTCTTTGTCTGCGGGATAATCCTGACTTCCCTGGCATTGAACCACCCCATGGAACCCTCGGGGAATCGTCGAAACCCTCGAATGCTCAACCTGTTGCTTCACCTTGCGATCAGTGTGGGTTATGGTTGGAGAGATACTACGTGGATGTCCCAAGGTTGCAATCCAAAATCCACGATTTGGAAAACCAAGTAGCAAAGCTCACTGGTCAGAATGCAAAGGTGCAACCCAATGACAAGAAGCAATGAACTACTGGTTCAATCCTGTTCAAAAATGTCGAGTCTGCTACAGCAATTGTCAATTCAAAATTGACATAATCTCAGCAACTGCGCTGGTATAATTTTCACTCATTTATATTACACTCTGTGTACATATTTCACCTTCTCTGTTACATAAGCATGCTTCGCTGTATATAATTTTTATTTTGATGAATCAATTTTCGTTATAGTTTAAGATTCGATTGGAGTTGGTTTTGATTTGATGGATCATCGAATAGATGTGATTGTTCAAATTTAGCTCGATGCTCTGTTAATAAGACAAGTTGTTAATATTTTTAAAAATAGACTGTTGTTGGTATTTCAAGTTTCGAATACAGTCAATGGTATGATTTGAATTAGTTATGAGTAAAAATGATTGATAAATGGGTTAATTATTTTTGTCTTTCAACCAAATCTGATACTTTTCCGTTGATACATAACCAATTGCAACTTATTCGATTCTCATTATTGTTTGAATTGAATTCTGTTCAGGGTTTCAATATTGTTTCTATAATTAACTCGATAAAGATTTGTGTTGATTATTGCCCAGTTCATGAATTCTGTCGATTTTATTGCGCCTCTGTCCATTGACTGTGTGAAGATTCTTGAGTCGATATGATTTCATATGATTACAATGGAATAAATTTACACATCGTGCTTTTAACTAAATGATATCAATATGTTGCTATAACTAGTCGATGACAGTTATGACCATACTTGTGAACTGTTTGAAACTCAGCAAATGAAGTCTATGGCTAGATTCTATGGATATAGTTATGCATGATTCATCATGACGACTTTCTATATTGGCAATTGATTAAACGATTTGGATCTTATGCAAATCAATAATGATTGTTTTGTATCTCATACGATTTGGTTTACCATTGATTGCGTTCATGAAACAGTCTTGTTAAGATTTGATTCGATTTTATGTCAATTGGAAAAACAGAGTATTCCTACCCTGTCCCGATTGCATTCTTTTGATTTGGTTTAATTTAAGGAATAATTGAATCATTAGTAATTAGTTTTGGATTTGATTTTATTTGATTATATCTAGTCCTGTTTGCTATTTTTGACTAGCTACAGAATCAGATGATTCTGTAGCTGAGTCTGTAAAGTCAATTTTTTATTGTTTTCCTAATAAAACATCCTTCTAACTTGATTTTTGTGTTCTATTGCAGGCAAATTCGAATTGGCAATAGATATCATGAGCATTTAGGGGATGATCTACAGATTTTACTTGCATTTTATTTCCTTAGTTTAGGAGATTTTGGGATATTTCCCCAGATTTTTGTAAAACAATTTGCTATTATTCACAAGGATGTTTTACCTTTTGAGAAACCTATATAAACCTATGGTTTTGTAATAATCGATCATCCTCAGTTGTGGGAGAACAAGGATATGTAATTCTGATTCAAACTGGAGCAGAATTGATGTTTTGTCATAGCTTTTGCTTTTCAATATATCGACACTTTGTTCCATGTTTTGTATATCATTGTGTCTATGGTTTAGTATTACTTTGCTATCTAAATCAAATGCAAATGATATAATCTTTACTGTTATACATATCTTGTTGCTTCCAAAGAAATAAAGGACATAGCAGTTGTTGATTCATTTTGTGAATGATAGCTTTGTCTTCTTCATAAATTGAATTGTTATATATAAGCTTGCTGTATAATAGGTTTCCCTTTTGCAGGAGTTTATAATCATAAAATTGTTATGATTTCTTTTATGTCTTGTTTGTCCTGTAACATACTTCAAGAAGCAACATAGCTGATCGTTTTTTAGAAGCTTAAGGACTGAATGGTGTGAATTTCTTCCGCCAACTAGCTTAGAAGCAATCATACACAGGACAGACTTGGAGCATTTCCAGGTCAATTAGGATTTAGTTTACTGTTTTGATTAAGAAGTTTAATTTAGATATAATCTTAATCAGATTTATATTAGATTGTTTAATTTCAGTAAATTATATTAGATTGTTTAATTTCAGTAGTTTGTATTTCCTTTTCATAAAATACAAAAATCAAAAAAGAGATCCTTGGCTGTCTAAGGGCAGAGAATACATATGATTTTTGCAGGTTTTAATTAAATCTGTGGGTTGTTCATAGTGTACATTTGTGAATAGGAAATATTATAGCTGATAATTAGATAGTTGATTTGAGTTATTATAATCATAATTAGTATTTTGTATATAAAATAGTTAGTAGTTTATAGTTAGATTAGTGTAGTTAGTTTAGTTTGCTTTATTAGTTTCTAGTTTCCTTTATTTTAGTTAGTTTCTTGTATTCACTTATAGTTTAGTTTGTTTTATTTAGTTTAGTAAGATTTCTTAGCTCAGATCATTTCTCTCTGGTTTTCATAGAAGACCTTAGAGCGGCCAACGAAGCCGTTAAACTCGTCAGGGTGGTCCATTCCAAACGACTTGGGTTATTTAGACAACCCCGGACCGGTTCCACTCTCCCAGTTGACGGACGGATAGTTTCACCCGTCAACACGTACCAACCGCTATTACTCCTCTAGCGTTGACCTCGAGGTAACACGTGTTATTCATTCTCTCCCCTTTAGTATGTAACACAAAATTTCCCATGCGTTGTATATGACCAATGATTTGGTAATATCGGCTCTCATGAGCAATGGCCTTTGCACTGTATACGACCAGGTTTTTGGTAAGATCGTCTCTGGCGAGTGATGGCCTCTGTGCTATATATGAATGATGATTTGGTAAGGCTTAGATCTAGTGAGAGATGGCCTCTACATTGTATAAAACTGGTGATTTGGTAAGGCTCAGCTCTGGTGAGCGATGGAATGAGGCAATGCACACCCGAGGTTCTCTATGCACAAGGGTGAGTCAACATTCAGTCGCTTATGTTCTTTGTGAGAATTGTTCCGTGAATTTTTTTCTCTATCTGATGAAATGTAAAATATTTGGAGAGGTTCAATGTAAAACAAATGAGAGGATCAATGTAACATAACTCATGTTTCTTTTCTCTGTTTGAGGGTTGACAATGTATGACAGTTGAGCCTCCGTAAGCATTTTCCTCTCAAGAATTCTACTATGTTTATGGTTCCATTTGTAAGTTGGGTGAAAACCTTTATATGTAACACTTGTGTTTAAGGTTTATTGTGTTTTCTCTCGGTTGGCTGTCAGTCTTCCCAGTCATACTGTGGTCGAATAATTATTATAAGTTGAACCCTATGATTTATCTCATTTTCGTTTATTCATCATTCATATCACTGATATTATTACACTTTGGAAGTCGTCCAAAGATCTCAAAGTTTACTACGTTGGTTGATGTTATTCAGACTTGAATGTATTAAAACTTTGTAAGAAATTCTATAATTTACATTCTATATATAAATGGCAATTTAAGAGGACCTTATTCGTTTGAAGCAACATTTATTTTTATCCTCTAGTTGTAAAAATATTTCCTCTACTGACAAGAATCTTGTTTTTTCCTGTGGCCACATCGGCAACATCCTTCACTTGATCTCTTATCTAATACAATTAAATAATTAAATCGTTGATGAAATGCTAACCTATTTATTTGGTTCTTACTGTAAATTTCTATGTACTCAGACTTTCACATTTTACTTTTCTACAATGTTGTTTAGATTTAATGTTCCCTCTATTGTGAATATTCTTAGGCCGCATCTTGTGCGCCTCTATGAATGATTATTAGTTTAATATTTATTCATTATGATTGCTACCCCAAATCGTAAATTCCAACTGTGTGTTACATGGATTTAAATTGGTATTTCTGTTAAATCGTTGACCTTGCCACAATCAACTCCTTCCACTTATTTGGTCCTCTACACAGGGTTTGGATATTCCTATTATGTACTTCCTTTTTTATCACTCTATGCACTGTCTATTTTGATGATAATTGGTTTCAATTCTTTTATTACTGTCGCTTCCTCTATTTTACAAGTGAAAGGTTCTATGCACAAATATATGAAATTTATGATGGGCCCTTTCTATTTTCCGAGAGTACCCATCAGTCGATTCTAGGTCCACTCCTCCTCCTCCTAGATCCTGGACAGATTGTATCACAAGGAACAAAAGACGCTCTAGTTTTTTTCAGGACTCAAGCTAAGTTTTTTCCCTTGGTTTATTCTACTATTTAATTTCTGTAGAATTGAAATGCTAGCAAGTTACTAAAACCCATATTTTACTTGTAGGAAAATCTCCCTGTGGACAAGTAGATTTCCTCTTGAGAGATAGACTCTTAAATCTAAGACGGAAGGTGCTTAACATGGACACTAACTTCCCTTCATATCTAATCAAGATGATGAACAAAAGAGAAGGAGGAAATCATGTACCTTATGAACGTCGTTTGTCCCTGCAAGGTCCAGGATGTGCTTCAATCTTGAGCTCCTTCGTAGATCCTACAAGACAAACAAAAGTACAAACAACTTCCTACTCTACTGACATTATCTAAAACTTAGATCCATCTACTGTAGACAAACTTATATGGAACAAGTACAAGTTTGAAAGAAACAGGCCAAGCATTGATTATATTGATGAGAACAAAGTGTTACTTACAACCATGGATGTAGTGCAACAGCTTCACTAAGCTCTCCTTGTCCAAACCCTTTCTTAAACAGTCCACACACAGAATGTTGATGCTCCAAATGACATCTTCCTCATGAGATCATAAGTTAGATGCTTCAAAATTCTTTCCATCTCCCCTTTCTTCCATGGAAATCCCTCATTATATAAGATTTGGAGACTTAACCACCATGGAGAGGATCTCTCTTTAGATCCACTAAGAATGGGATATCTAACATATTAAGGGAGAAAATATATCTTAAGGATTTTGGGGAGGAAATATCTCTCAAAGATTTTAATGAGGAAATATTTCAACCATCCACGAGATCCTCCACCTTCCCTAAAAAATAGGAAACCAAATGTGAGGTGTATTCTCACACTTAATTACCTTCTTTTCCATGAATATTAATAATAATTCGTGTGCACTTGATTCTCACACTTAATCAATTTCTTTTCCATGAATATTAATAATAATTCATGTGTACTTGGTATTTTGGCCTTGATGTAATATATCCCTCCTCACATTGACTAGGAATTGTGACATAGGTTATTCGATGGTGTCAAGGTGTATGAGACACTTATATGACACTTTACGACACTTAGGGCGAGGTACCTAGGGGTGAAAATTTCATGTGCAACAGAATTCCCCCTAAAGTGTGAGGTCATAAGAGAGAATGATGGCTGAAACACTTTACAAATCTTTAAAGCAAGGTTATAGACGTAGAGAACTTGATAGAAGCTACACACAAACATCCAACAAATATTATGACATGTTTCAAACCCAAGGCATGCATACCTATGCTTGGGTGATAAAGACTTGCAAGATATGACCGCCATAAAATACACTGCGGATCCATAATTATATTGGCAAAAATGTATAGCCACTAAAGATACAATGTGGATCTATACTCCCATGAACTGAACTGATCGTAGCCACAAAGAATACACATTGGATCTACGAGATGACAAGACATAGCCACGACTAATACAAAGTGGATCTATGTAACAACATATGTGTCAATGTTTAAGAGAAACTCTGTCACAACCTGGGCAAAGTATATATCAGAGTGATCACTCAACCCAGGGTCTTCTTATCGATCTCAATGTAGTACGAATCTAACCATGTGAATATATGTCTTGATGTCGAACATGGCAGAAACCACTGGATTATCGGTCAATGATGTAAATCGTTAACAAGCCCGGGGGAAATCATCATTGATGTCAATGACTCCCAAGGTACCCTAGTACATTCCAACGAATGCGAATGGATGAGATGAATTTGAACATTTATGGAATCATCCGATCAGAGGTCAATGATGTAAACCCACTGTCGAATGTGAGGAGGCTTACCATTGAGGCATGCAGGTCCCAAAGTACTAATTGGTTTCTAAGTCTTGTTCCTAGATAATGTGTTGAAGTCGACAGGAATAGGCTCGTCGAAGGAGGGCCTTGATGTATCCCCCATCAATGACATGAAAAATACCCAGAGATGTAATTGGTAGATCAAATGAACATGGACTGACATGGGTATTGAAAGAAGGTATTTGTGATGGCTGACTCTCGAGGAGGATACTTCCCTTGAACGTTGAGGCACACTAGCAGAGACATGACATGGACCAAAACATGATGATGCAGTGGATACTGTGACTTTCATCAGGTGACCCAAAGGAGTAAGAAAAGCTTAGAAGATTGGCTCAGTGCAGAGGTTCAACGAATTAATATGTGTGCAAAGACAAAGTTCCATGTTCAAGGGAGACTCTAAGAGTTACTAGTAATTTTCTCAAAAACTACTTGGCTTCCTTCCTTCAATTTCCCCCCCATCCAGATAGACGAGTACCTCTTTTTAATTTAACGAGCTCAAGGATGGTAACACATGCTCAATATAACTTACCTTCGGTAAGTTCCTCTTCCTTTATTTAATGAACTAGAAGAAGTAAGGGTTCGGTCCCATATGGGCCCTTCAATGTATGATGGTTTAACGAGTCCAGAGAAGGTAAACTCAGTGTTTTTTCATATTTAGAGAGTCTAAAAACAACTTAAAGGTGACTCCAATGTTGTCCCTTTTTGTAATGTTAGTCTTGTGAGGGCAAAAAAGAGATAAATTATCACTCGAAAGACGCCCTTTCAAACCTTTTAACGAGTGGGAAAGGAAGCAAGATCACTCGGAAATATTTTCATGTTTAGAGAGTCTGAAAAGAGCTTAAAGACGGCTCCAGGGGGTTCCTTTTTTATGTATCCATGCAGGTCCAAAAAAGAGATAAAATTTTACCCGGATGCATTCTCATGTATTTACAAGCACGAGAAATAACAAAGACTAAGCTCGGTATGCCCCCAGTTTGAAAGCTAGTGGCTTAACTACAGAATGATCATCAAAGGCTGGAGACATGCCCTCCAAGCTTCAATTCATTCACCGACTTTGAGGTTGTCACCAATTTCTGTGGATGAAAAGAAGGTTCAAGAGAGGTGACTATTTCATTTTTTAACGAGCTTGACATAGGAAAAGAACTATGCTCAGGGTTCCGTGTTCAATCCACAAATTGTCATTTCATTTTTTAACGAGCTTTCTACAGAGAGGAAAACTATGCTCAAAGCCTCTATTTCATTTTTTAGTGAGCTTGATACAGAGAAGAGAAACTATGATCATAGCCTTTGTTTCATTTTTTAATGAGCTTTCCACAGACAAGAGAAACTATGCTCATAGCCTCTATTTCATTTTTTAACGAGCTTGCCACAAAGAAGAGAAACTATTCTTGTATCCTATGTTTCATTTTTTAACGAGCTTGCCACAGAGAAGAGAAGCTATGCTCATGGCTTCTTCTTTATCATGGATTCCAAGAGGATAATTCTCTGGAAGGACACCATGTCAAGGGACAAAACTCAGTCATGGTTTCCAAGAGATCTTCACTGGATGGAAGATAATCAGTCTGGAAGGAACACATGTCAAGGGCCGTGATAGGGGTAAGGAGATCAGACTCCAATAGCCCTACCAAAGAAATCACCATGTCAACTACCAGATCCAAATCATTGGAAGTTGAAAGTATGGGAGACGATAGAAGATCGACATCGGGAGGGGAGATAAACTGTATATCTGCCCAAATTTCTTCACGAGGGGGAAGAAAAGAGGATCAATGATGGTTATCATCCTGAGGTAGCTTGTCAATTCTCAAAATTTCCATGATATCTTCATCCGAGGGAAAAATTGGGGAAATGTAATCGATTGCAGATGGCAAGGAACTCAATCGTGATTACATCGAGGAACCGTCAAGTGCCAATAGATGTTGGTCATTCAATGAGGGAGAAGTGGATTGGATAGAAACATATGATGTTTCAGCTGGACTAAGTGGCACGGTGTCACCTAGTGCATCGAAGTCCAACAGACTAGGTACAATCCAAGGGTCAGATGATTCCAAAGATTGATAAGATGCGGTTGAAATCATATCGACAGTGGCAATATGATGTGTAGTCAGTGGAAGTGGTGTAGGGAAGGTACCTATGAGGATAGAATATTTCAGTAAGCCAACACCAACGCTTTCATACGTGATCTTGTGGTCTCTGAAGAAAGGAATATTGTTGGTAGAGGGAACGCGAGCATCGGTCATGCAGAAATCCAATTGATCAACATTGACAATTTTTCCTTGATTAGGAAATTGTATGCATTGAAAAACTGACGAGGCAATGACAGTGATAGCATAAAACCAACTTCTTCCAAGTAACAAGTTGTAATCAAGGGGAGCATCGACCACCTTGACATCAACAGTAATAGTTTTTCCACCCAATTGGATGGGCAGGGACTGTAAAAGCCCATGGTGATGAAAACCTCTCCCATCGAAGGCACGTAACATCATTGGGGATTTGTTAAGTGTGGGTGATTTTAAACCTTTCCAACATGATAAATACATGAGACAAGTTGAGGCTCCCTCATCCAGAATAGTTCGGTGGATTTGTTGATTGTGAACAACAACATCAACTTGAAAAGCAAGTTGGTGGGAGAGTCAAGACACATAATTTTCCAAGTTAAACATGATATGGTTGGACGACTTGGGATCAACAACACCAATAGCATCCAAGAGCGTTCTACGTTGACTAGGGCAGTGTTGTAGAACTTCTAACATAGACATAGCACACGATGCTTAAGCCAAATCTTCAACAATGTTGTAGTTCTCGGCTGCACGTGAACTAGGATTAAAGGTACCTTTGCAGATAGTGCTCTTGGGAGGGTGTAAGATAGAGTCAAACACATGTTTCTCAATCTGAAGTGGTCCATATGGAGGAATAACCTATGGAAGACTAACAGAGGACGGTGATGGATCTAGTAAAGTATCGGTATCGTTAGTGTCTTTTCCTTTGTCAGGGTTACCTGGTGTGTCGTATGTCCTAGAGTGAGTGGTAAAATTAATCCCATTAAACATATAAATATGTGCACTCGACAAGGCCTCATCATTAGGATGGCTAGAACTACCCCTAGGAGAGGGGGTTTGAGCAACCATGGATTTCTGCTGTGGAAAAGGATAAGTAAGCATAGCGGGTTGTGACTTTCCTTGGAAAATTTTGGCCACTTCATTGCGAAGTGGACAGTCTCAAGTGTAGTGATCATCACCAGAAATGATACACAGGAATTTCTGTTTCCGTTGTGTTTGCTTTTCGGTAGGAGGTGTTTGAGTTTGATTTTTTGGTTGTTCATTGTTATTTTTTGATTTATTATTTGTCTTCTTCTTACCTCCGGATTGTTGTAAAGGGGCATATTGAACTGCATTCACCTCAGAGATCTGAGTTTGGGGGAGGTAGAGGAGAGTGTGGTCGATTGGGAAGTAGATTGAGTTTTGACGGAACCGATAATACCATCCGCATGAGATGAAGATGACGGCTTAGATGGATTAGTATTAGCTTGAGTAGCATTCAGAAGAAAATCATACAATGTACCAGATTGTGAATAAACCAAGTCTAAGTACTGAGCTCGAGAAATGGCTTCTTCCTCAGTGACCGCACCACCCATAGAGACATCGCGAGCGCTCGAGGGTAAAATTGATTTAGTAAACTATTCTGCCAATAATATATCAGGAATGATTACCTTGATCATCCTTCATCGTCATCTCCACTCATGAATATGGTCAGAGATATGCACAAAGTCAGTTTGATGAAGGGAAGTCAAGAGTTTAGTACCTGTTTCTTAGCGAATAGGTAGTTGAAAATGCGTGAGGAAAGACATGGCAAGGGAATTGAAATTATGAAAAGAAACACGTGGTAGTTCAATATACCACTTTGTTGCCGAGCCTGTAAGTGTTCACTGGAAAAGACACAAATGTACAGAATCATCCATGAGGGAGTTTGATGAACACCACAAATGAAAAGTCATCACATGGTTGTTTATATCTTCACCATATTTTCGGTCAAATTTCGGAATATCAAAAGGAAGTTTAGTTAGAATGACTGGCCAAACCATGAATGAAAAATAGGATCATTCGTTAACCAATACAAGTCTGGGATATCCAGAGTCATAAGGAAAGGTAACTACCAGTTAATCTACAGATGATACTAGTGTGGCATAGGAATACCAGTAGGACCATAAACTGGGTTAGGTGGATAGTTGTAACTAGTAGGTCCTCCTACATACGGTTGTTGTTGGCTAGGATAAGCAGGATTTGATGATGGATGAGAAACGTTTTCATAACCTGATGGGTTCTGAGCATTTTAGGTCGGGTGATTTGCTTGCCCATGGGGAGGATAAACATTTTTCCCTTGAGGATGGTAATGAGTATATCCTGGAGGCGGATACACATTAGATCCATGAGGAGGATAAGACTATTGTCTCAGGGAACTCCAGGTGGTGTTTGGGGTACCGCCCAGATAAGGTTGTTCGTAATATTTTCCGAAAGGAACAGGATTTGATACTCCACCTAGTGGGTTATGAGATGAGTGTCCCCCAATGTGGGGTTGAATAAAAGTGCCTCCTGAAGATACTCCATAGGATTGTGAAGGATTTCCATCAAATGAAGGTTTCCCCCTGCCAACGGTGGATTAACGACCGGGGTATGACTGGAAAATAGAGGGTGCCCTCCAGGAGGAGCATGAAAAGGGGGTTGTCCCCCAGGAGGGGTAGGACTGCCATAGAATGGTAGTCCTCTAGAAGGGAAAGGTTCGCTAGATGGTGGTTTCCCTCTAGTCGGTTTTGTTTGGCTAGAAGGGGTTTGCATTCTTGGCTGAAAAGATGTCCCAACAGGATCATGTGGAACATGTGGAGCTGTAAAGAAAAATATCATAGAAATGTGGGTAGGGATTGAAGTTCCTTGGAGATGAGTAGAGGTGATGAGTCTATCATTAGGATGGACTTGTGTTGGCGTAGTAGTAGAGTGAATGACCTGATCGACTGGGTGATTCATGGTTTGATCGGATGGTCCCGTTTCACTAGGAGGGTCATGAGGATGAAAGGGTTGTCCAAACGATTCAAAATGTTCATAGAGATCGTGTCCCAATGAAGTCCTCCATACAGAACGAGCAGGTGTGGGATTTGTATCTACTACAGTGCTAGGATGAATAGGAGTCCTATACTCATCACCAAAGGTTGGTTCTATGGATCCCATATATGTTTTGGTAAAATTTCTCTCTAGTAATCGTGGGACCTCTTTGTCTATGATGTTCCCAAGGGAGTCTAAACAAAACAAAAGTGGTTCGAGAGGGGTTACCGACACAGATGTAGTGTGAGGAATGGGATTTTCAACCGTAACCAAAGCACCTTCTGAGTTATCTAATGGAGGAGCAATAACACTTCCAGTGTCAGATTGATTTTCTACCTCTCTATGATAATTGTCTTCTAGAGGGTTAGGAGGTAAGGGTTGATAGCCTTCCAGAGGCAACCCTTGCATCCTACGTGATTGACGAAGACCTTTATCGTCTACAGGCTCAATTTTGGAGAATAACAGAGAACACTGAAAATCTAGGGCCAACTAACAAAAAGAAACAGCATACACTAATAAAATCTAGGAATCAACCAAGCAAACAAAACTTCTCTCAATGATCGTACTAGTTGGTGATGAAATCCAACGTCGCGTGATCAAGTCAAGAATGGGATAGGATATGGTGGAATAGTTACAATGGAGACTTGCTTAATGGACTTTCACCTTGGTGCAAGCTTCCACGTAGTAATTGTGGATTTACCCTCTAAGGAGCCTGAGTGAGTTTGACCAATGTCTGTTCCAGGTACAGTGAGACTTCCCTTCACCATCACCTTGTGTAAGTACCTAAAGATTATGGTAACTAAAGACACCAATTCGCAGTGAGTCCCTCGGTGGTTACAGTCGACAGTCTGATCCGAAATGTATGGGCAGGATAACAAGTCTGAAATCAACCCGAGAGGCTCCCACACATAATTGTGGGTATACCTTCAAGTGACCCCCAATATACGATCCGACCACTACAAATAGTTGAACCATGGAGGGATAATCTCCGTAATTCACCCGAATGCGACATCGTGCATAACCCCTGTGTCAGAGGGGGATCCCAGAAAATCGATACGACAATTGGATTTGACTCTCCCTAGTTCAGGATGCTAATGTTTTTTTTGAAAACTTTGGAGAGTTGTACTTACAACCTAATCCAAAGTGCTAATCCTAGTCTAATGTTGGTGGAAGATCCTAAAAACAAGAAATGTTCTAGATAATTTTTAAATTATCATTTCTTTTTACAACTTTTCTTTACTCAAAGGGAATATGAAAGTGAAACTGATGGAATGATGACTCAATTCCCAAAACATGCACAAAATATGATAAGCAATCATTTATTTTCAATGAATGCCTATTTAAGGCAAAGAGAAAGAGTTGTTTTCACTATCAAACACTAATATGGAATGTCCTCAATCAATTTGTTCTCAATCAAATCTAATGTAATGCTGAAGCATTTCAGAAATGCCTTCTAATATGCAATCCAATCACTAATATGTACCTTTGTTGTTTGTATGCGAAAAATGATTAATTCAATGAAAAACTTATCCTGCCAACTACCCTTTTAGATCAAGGAGATTCGGACAAGCATAAGGAGATTTTGCACAAACATCACACCCTCTTGCTATGATTGAAACAAGAAGAAAAAAAGAAAACAAAAGAAAACAAAGCAAATCAAACAATTCACACAAAACAGAGATGCTTAAGAAAAATGACCTCAAAGAACCAAATGAGATGATTCACAGATTTCTGATGCCCTTCACTAGAGTTCCTGCTCAGTCAGATAAGAGAAATTGGTGGATTGATTCCAAGTTCTCAATAGCAGAAAAACTCAAAATAAGGAAGAAGGTCACAAAAAATGAACAGTAAAGTGATTTTCTCCCAGAAAACAGAGTGTCAAAGGTCAATAGGAATAAGTATTTAAGCACAAAGAAGCTGAGCAAGGGAAAAAATAGAGATTGGGCTTCAGAAAAGACAATCCTAGAAGGTTTTTTGCAGAGAAAAAGGTTGGTGCTATGGTGTAAGGGGCACTAGAGCATTATAACTCTTTGTCTAAGACATTCAGGGGGGCGTTGGTGCTCTGATAACTGTTGATTAAGGTTGGTTTTCACTGATGTCAATCCTTGAAGAAATCCCCATAGCACAAAGGTTTGGGTAATGGACCCAATATTGTTTGATGTAAATATGTCTCATTATTTTTTTTTCATGGTTGATAAGAAGTAAATATGGATGAACTCTAAAGTGGTGCCCTTATGGTGAAAGCCCTCACGGGAAGACGCTTTGTGAAGTAAGAGAACCCATACTTAATTGTGGAATAATGAGATGAAGGAAAGTGAATTTGTTAGGGAACATATCCTAGCTGGATAGTGCTTGTCATGTCATTTCCGGTGGTATGTGGAATGTCACATAATTCCTCACG
>CBVK0101591136.1:0-11211 GCA_900067695.1 Picea abies
CTCTTCCGATCTCACTCAGAATAATATTATGCTTATAGCTACCAGATACACAAGGGAACGCATTTTGTCCAACCATCATAGCTCAAAAAATCATAGGTTCGCATTACAAGTATTAGCCCCATGAAATTTTGTCCAAAGTGGGGCACTTCACCTTCCTTTGTAGGGTGATAAAGGTTGTGTCCAGCTCTTTAAGCAAAGTGTGAATGATAATTGTTGTTATATTTGTCTAAAGGTGAACACTATATTCTCTTTGCAACAAGATCCATTTTGATCACATAATCCATAGTATTAATGAAGGCCCCTTGTAGTAATTAAAGGGGTTGTTGGAGAATAATGGAGAATCTATTAGTTCCAATTGTGTTTGATTTAGGACTTAGATCTTATTTCCTAGGAGTTTGTTCTAACTCCCTACCTAATGTATTTCTTTATATTCTTCACTGATTAATATGAAGTGTGTGGCATTACTTAGGCAGCCTTCAGGCGTAACCTGCCTCACCTATGAGGAGCTGGTCTCCTTTTCATTTTCAAGTTGGTATCAAAGCCTGGTCAGAGGCTGAGTAAAGGAGTCTAGTGAACGAGTCGCACCGTGGAGAGTTCGCAGAGATTCCAGGTAGAAGAGCAGAGATGTCAAGTAGAAAGCTCGACCTGCAACAGAGAAGGGGTCGCTCAGTGAGGTGAAGGAGTCGTTGCAACAAAATTTGTTGGTGTTGGTGTCAGACGTGAGATTTGTAAGCAGTCATTGGAGGCAGATAAGAAGCTGGATTGCTTCAAATCCAAGTGAAAGGATTGCTTCTTATCAGATCGCGCCTGCGTGGAGGATTGTTGCTGCTCGGAGGATCGTTGGATAAAGAGAAGAGGTGTAGTGTGACCTTGTTGGAAGCTGTGACAAGCATGGAGAGGCGTGAGATCATGTGACCTTGCTGCGAGGTTGTGACCGGCATGGAGAGGCGTGAATACATCCTCCAGAACCCTCAGTACAGTTGCGTGACCTGCGTGACCTGCGACCGTGGGTGCTTTGCTCGATTAACCTTCCCTTCTCATATATCGCCCTTCTCACATTTGCTACAATCACAGGGGTCTTTTCATTGACCGATCATGTGGCTGAGATATTTTGAGAGAAGAATGATTTCTATAACGGAGCCATTGGTGTTTTTGTTGCCTGTAACGTCGCCGACCATCACTCACACTTTCGGGAAACGCTACTACACGAAAACATTCTCATACTTATATATATAACATGCATTATTTATAAATAATAAGAATTAAATCAAATTAAGACATTTTACATGGATTTACTGTTGTCATACAGACTTAAACAGAATTAACAACAATTCAAACTTGCAATGGAATACATGATAATATTACAAGTATCACAGAACATGCATTTTAATTAAGTACGGAATCAAACACATAATGATTCTTATCTTTGAAACTGTAATACACCACCAAATGCGTGAAGACCTTCCACGAACCTCCCAGCCTTAGACCGCGTTGCTCATCACTCTCAACAGTAGGTCACCCACAAGCTGGGACTAAGCTCCACCAAGCAAGGGAATCCTAGGCTAGGCAAGGTCAATGGTAGACACAGTTTATGAGGAAGGATTCTCTCCTAGGAGCCACTTATGCCCACTACTCACAAACTCTCATTCCCCACATGCCTGTCCCACCCCAGGAGTATACACCTTCACTGTCACCAAGATAGTCCTTCGACTGCTAAACCTCCCTTGCCTTGGGCTTCAACGACAGGTCGGACCGGAATTCTTTGAGCTCTGTGGCAGCTACATGACCCCTTCTAGGAGTTATCACTCCCTCAACGCACTCTCTCACCTGGAGAAAGTCACCTACAGGCCTGAAAACCTGCTTCTTCAACCACAACCACCTCTCTCACCTAGAGAGAGTGTTTCACATAGGCCTGACAACCTGCTTCTTTAGCTCCATTCTAGCACAAGGAGAACAACAGTAAGACTCAGCAAGGAATGGATGATGGTAGCCAATCACACTCAGTCAAGGGACTGCGTGGCCACTACAACCCATAGTTATAAAACACATGACATAGACAATTTCTCAGGTTTCACCAAAGACATGGGTCGACTTCAGAGGTGCGTGGCTATGTAGAGGTCCAGTGCAGAGACAAAACGGTTCTCGGGAAGGATTCCAGTGAACTCAGATGGAGTATGGAAGAATCACATAACAACTCAGGTGATGGATTTTGGGTCTCGGGTGCGTACGTGGATATTGCAAAGGACAAATACAAAGGCCACATAATTCACAGGAATACACCGATCGACTTCCAGTTCTGGTTTTCAGGATTGTGTGACAGGAAAATCAAGCAGAGGTCATTCATAGACTCAAACAGTTCAGACAACCGACAACAGAATGGAGGACGAACCCCAACTCAGCTGATGCTTCAACTTTTAACTGCATGCGCCCAGGTCGACACTTGTCTTCTTAGAGCTGCATGCGTTCCCTTTTGCACACGTTGGAGCTGCATGCGTTGCCTCTCCCAGGACTTAGGATAAAAACATTTTTTGTCACACAGCCTTAGAATAATAATAAAATATTATTCTCAAGGACTTAAGCCCTCAAGCTTAGCCCCTCTTCGAACCTTTCACCCCCCTCTCCCTTACTCAATCTGTGGAAGCTTAGTCCCCCATCACTCTTTCTTCATGGTTGGTCAACACACAACGATGTTTATATATTATATTAATGATCTGCATAATTACATATACAAAATCAGGCTCCTAACCTTAATACTTAGGCTCTCCAGCCTAATAAACACATAAGCCCACCAACCTACAAAACATGATTACAATTCATAATATATCTGAGGCACTACCAGGGGATATTACAATCCCCTCCCCTTATTTTTGCACTGTCCTCGGTGCAACTCTTTACACATCATCAACAAGATTTTCAAAATATTCAAAAAGATGCGGGTATTTTTCCTGCATAGCATCCTCATGCTCCCATGTTGCATCCTCAGTACCGTACCAGGTCCACTAGAACTTTACAAGCCTTATGGCTCGATTCCGAAGTTGTTTTCTTTTCCGGTCCAATATGCAGACAAGATGCACTTGCAGGACACCTTCTTGCTCCACTTGAATCACATTCCAATCGATTACATGATTAGCATCAGGTATATATTTCTTAAGTAATGAAATATGAAACACATTATGTACAGTCATGGATGCAGGTAATGTAAGCATATATGCAACTAGCCCAATCCTTTCTAGGATTTGAAATGGACCACAAAATATGGCTGCCAACTTGGCCCAGTTTCCCAGCTTTAGGGAACTTCTATTGGCTTTCACATTCAAGAAAACATGATCACCCACTTTAAACTCTCTGTGGATTAATGTTTTTATCAGCATAACTTTTCTGCATGTCTTGGGCAACTTTCAAATTCTGCTTAATTTTTAGCATCTGTTCTTCCATTTCCTTGAGCAACTCTGGCCCAACTACTGCCTTATCAGCTGGATTATCCCAGCTCACTGAAGTATTGCACTTTCTTCCATAAAGTGCTTCAAATGGGCTCATCTTCAATGATGCTTGATACCTATTGATGTAGGCGAATTATACCAAATGTAGGTAGTCTTCCCATTTCGATGGTTTGTCCATCACATACATCCTTAGTATGTCTTCTATTACTCAATTCACCCTCTTTGTATTCCCATTAGACTCAAGATGATAGGCTGTGCCAAAGTTCAGATTCGTTCTGAACCCCTTGAATAACCCTTTCCAGAATTTTGAGGTAAATTTTGGGTCTCTATCAAACACAATTGTCCTGGGAATTCCGTGCAATCATGTTATTTCCCTCATAAAAATATCAGCAAGATCCGATGCCTTGTGAGTAGTCTTTAATGGAATAAAATAGGCAACTTTCGTCAGCTTGTCCACCACCACCATGATTGAATCATGCTACTTTCCTATTCGGGGTAATCCCGTGATGAAATCCATTGTCACCACTTCCCACTTCCACTCAGGAATGGGTAAAGGTTGTAGCAACCCTGCTGGGTGTCTGTGCTCAGCTTTAACCTTCTAACACTCCATACATCTGACGATGTATTCTGCAATCTCTTTCTTCATACCTGGCCAAAAATAATGGCTCTTGACTGCTGCCACAGTTTTCTGATATCCAAGGTGCCCGACATAAGGCACATTATGCATTTCATGCAAAATCATAAGTTTCAAGTCCTCGACATTAGGTACATAATTTTTTTTCTTGTACAGAAGTATTCCATTGGTTTCCAACTTATAATTTTCCACTTTCTGTGGCATCTTACCTTGTTGTAGCTTTGCTACCAAATCCCTGTACTGCAAATTTGTATTTGCAGCCTCTGAAATTTTGCCTTTAATATCAGTTCAGTACATGCTAATGGTTGTAGCATGTAATTCATGTACTCTCCTGTTGAGTGCATCAGTCACTGTATTCTCCTTCCCTTTGATATGCTTGATATCAAAATCGTACTCACTGAGAAACTACAGCCACATACTCTGTCTAGCATTTAAGGTTGGCTGATCAAACAAATACTTCAGACCATTATGGTTTGTTCTCAGTTTGAACCTCCTTCCCATGAGGTAATGCCTTCATTTCTTTAGAGCATGTACTATGGATGCCAACTCCAAATCATGAGTTGCATAGTTCTTTTCGTGCTCTTTCAACTTTCTGGATTCATAACAGATTACGAATCCATTCTAAGTGAGGACTCCTCTCATTCATTCTTTGCATGCATCTGTGCACACCACAAAATCTTCATTTGGATCTGCGATCCTCAGGATTGGAGCACTGGTTAACAGTTGCTTCAATTGCTGGAAGATTTTCTCACAATCCTTTGTCCACTGAAATTTCTACTCTTTCCTTTGCAAGGAAGTGATAGGGTGAGCTATCCTCGAGAACTTTGTGATAAAACTTCTGTAATAACTATCTAGACCCATAAAGGATCTAACTTCTATCACATTCTTAGGTGTTGAATATTCTCTAATGGCCTCAATCTTCTTAGGATCTACAACTATCCCATCTTTCGAAATAATATGCCCCAAGTAATGGATTTGCTCCTAATAAAACGAGCACTTGCTCAACTTGGCATACAGTTGGTGCTCTCTTAGCACCTGTAACACCACCCTAAGATGTTTCTCATGCTCTTCCTCCAACTTGCAATACACCAGAATGTCATCTAGGAAGACTATGACAAACTTGTCTAGATATTCCCTGAATACACCATTCATCAGGCACATAAAAACAATGGGTGCATTTGACAACCCAAATGGCACCACTATGAATTCATAGTGACCATACCTTGTTCTAAAGGTGGTATTGCTGATTTCTTCATCCTTTATCCTTACCTGGTGATATCCCGACCTAAGGTCTATCTTCAAAAATATCTTCGCATCCTTCAACTGATCGAAGAGGTCATCAATCCTCGGTAGAGGATATTTGTTCTTTACAGTTACTTTGTTCAATTGTCTGAAATATATACATAACCTCGGCGTCCCATTCTCTTCTTCATGAACAAGAACGGGGCACCCCAAGGTGACACACTTGGGCGTATATACCCCTTCTTTAGAAACTCTTCAAGCTGCAATTGTAGTTCTTTCAGCTTTGGTGTGCTCATTCTGTAAGGAGCTTTTGACACTGGAGCTGCTCCAGGCATCAAGTTTACAGAGAAGTCAATATCTCTCTTCGGGGGTAATCCTGGTACCTCCTGGAATACATCTTCAAACTCCTTTAGTACCAAATGATCTCCAATATTTGAGGTATCATCCATAGATGCTTCCTCCACATGGGCTGCAAATAATTGACAGCCTTTCCTGTAGCACTTCTTCAGCTGCATTGCTGAGATTTTTCTGATAGCAACACCTATGGGAATTCCTTGGAATTTTTTCTGATTCCCTTCCTCATCCAGGCAAGTGAATGCCTTGTTACAACAGTCCAATATGGCATGGTGCTGGTCCAACCAGTCCATCCCAATTAGATAGTCATAAGAACCTAAAGGAAGAATGTTCAATTTAGCCTTTGTGTTCAGTCCATTCATGTCCACAGGACAGGACTTAACCAACTCATTTACTTTCCTCTTGGTTCTTGTAGCCAGCTTCACTAACCAAGACTTTTCATGTTTGCTTCTATACAAATGCAAACTTCCCACCACTCTAGGATCTATATAACTATGGCTAACCCCTGAATCAATTAAAATAGTAAATGGTTGGTTGTTCATCATACCTTCCACTTCAATCATGTGCGACTGATATTCAACTTGCTTGTTGTCCAGGGCTGCGTAGATCCTTAGCATTCTACTACCCATGTCCTCCACTGTTTCAACCTGCTATACATTGTGGACAGCTCTCACTTTATCATTTCTATGGGTGCAATCTCTGTACCTATGGTTTTCTTTACAACCCCAACATTCCATAGGTGGCGGTCTTGGAATTTGCCCACCCACTTCAACCTTCCTGGGATTTCTAAAAGATGGTTGTCCCTAAGGACTGTTTCTATAAAAGGGTGGCTTAGTTCCCTTCTTCCTTTGATCCATCTTGAATTTCTTCTTGTCTTCCCAAGCCTTTCGGAAAGTAGGTTTCTCTCTTTGCTGCTCATATAAGAATTTCGCTCTTCTTATCATTTCTTCCATAGTTTTTGGGTCATCATACTAGATCTTGTCCCTAATGGAAGGTGGTAGTCCACTCAGATACCTTTGAATCTTGACAGTCTCATCCTTGATGAATGGAGCATACTTCAGTAATTCCAAAAACCTTCGTTCGTATTCATCAATGGTCATGATGCCCAGCTTGAGTTCAAAGAACTCTTTCATCTTTCTGTTATAGTATATTTTAGTCAAGTATTTCTTCTCTAAATATCTCTTGAATTATTTCCAAGTGATATCTTTCTCTCTAATGTGTTGTACCTGCACAAGTTGATCCCACTACATGGATGCCTTTCCCTTCAGTTGATGCATTGTAATTCTTCCTTCTGCATGAGAGGAATAATTCTGCAGTTGGAAATATTTCGTCATGCCAAGCAACCATGTTTTGGTATCTTCCTCCTTCTTATGTTCTCCATCAAACGTAGGAGGCTTAATCTTGTTCATTTCTCCCTTTAGTTCATCCACTCCAGAGATGGGCTTGAACTACTGTGTGCTCTCCTCTTGGAGTGACCTTGTGAGTGATGATGGTGTTTACCAACACTCCTTGATCATCTTCCCTCAAAATTCGAGTGACTCCCAATTTTGCTCGAGTCTCTCTCCTTGTCCAACTTATTTTATATTATCTCCAGACTCTTCATCAACTTTAAGTTGAATTCACCTTGTTTATCCTGAGCTTTCCTGAGCTTTCTGCTATCTGTTCAGTGAGTTTGGGCATCTTTCTGCAATTTTTCAATGATTTTCATCATATGCCCTTCCTTATCTATCTCATCTCCATGCCCATTGGAGTTCGACCCTTCAACTCCCAAATGAACATCCATCCCTTTAGCTTCATTCTCTGAATTGGAAGCATTTTGTGTCTCCTCCATTTCTTTGCACTCAATGTCAACTCTAATCGGTTCTGGCACTCGCTAAACTTATGCAAACACAATGTGCAGACAACCAAAATTTGTCAGGTTATCATTCCTTAATAATTCCCACAACATTCATAAACAATCTGATTCAAGAAAATGTTCAATTTTCATTCTCTGTGATTCTCGTTCAATCAAGAATCCTCGTAGATTTCTACTTTCAGAACTTTTCTCTGCTAAGTTTTTGGGCACTATCCCCTCTCTCAGTTCCCGAACCCATGTGACCATGGGTCGAGACCAAGTGATAGATCTATGAGCGCGCACTCGGGCCTCCAACCTTCAACTTCAGAAGATTTCCAAGCATAACACAATAGTCACTCAGAGTTTCGAGTTACAGAACTCGCGCAGTAGGGAAGATTAACCATCCACGTCTACCCAGCATCCAACGAATGACACTCGCTGTGGAACCTCAGGCGTCTAAGTTCCGGGACTTCGGAACTTTAGAATATTTCACATCCGCACACCCCGAACACTTCCACAACACTTTGTTGACGTCATTACGCCACATCACTTACGCTTTTCCAAATTATGGGGGCATGCAATGGTGGTTTGGAGTAACCCACCTTTCATCCCACAATTCTCCTGATGCTGACACGTAACCCCTCAGTGAAACCACAGTTTGGATTGCGGGACCTCCTTGGAGAATTATCTCATGTGCAACTTGGGTCCCCACAATGCCTCCTGCCCATCGATCTTGATGTATTGTGTGTTGGTTGTGGAGCCTGATTATCTTCTTGATTCAGAGGTCTTTTGTTTTTAGTCGTGTTTATAACCCATGAAGAATTTACACCCCAGAAGTATGTACACTCTTCCACGTGGGGGGTTACCCCCTCTACGGGGTCTAGGGGCAAGCGGGCCCCTGAAGGAAAAATTGCCTTGTAAATGCATATTGTAATTTCATTATAAATCTAGACAGTTCATTATAAGGTCGCAGATCTAACGGTAGAAATTATGTTAGGGTTTTTTCCCTAGAAGGCAACCCTCTGTTATGAGGGAAATGTATTGCGGCTATGCATTATGGAGAATATTGTATTCTAAGATAGGAGATTGTGAGAGAAAGAAGAGGAAGTTACAACAGGTTTGTTGTAGGTTGTATCCCTTCATTTGATGGGTAATAATAAAGGAAGGACCTGGCAATTTATCTGGTGGATGTAGCCCACACTGGATGAACCACGTATATATGTGTCTCTATTGTATTGTGTATCTTTTGTGTTTTATTTCTGTATTTGTTTTTATTTTACTGCTCCGCGATCCTGTTTTTCTAACAAATGGTATTAGAGTGAAAGGTAACTTGCAGGAAAGGAGGGTTCCTGGTTCGAGTGGGAGCAATGGTAGAAGATGGAAATTTTAGAGTCAAGAAATTTAACGTCCAAAACTACCAGTTATGGAAGATGTAGATGGAATATTATTTATATCAGAAGGATCTATTCCTACCATTGGGCGAAATAGCAAAGAAGCTGACGACCATGAAGGACGAAGAATGGGAGATTCTTGACAGAAAATTTCTAAGAACGATACGGGTGAGCCTGGCAGTGTCAGTGGCTTTCAATATTTAGAAATAAAAGACAACGAAGGCTTTGATGGACACATTGGATAAATTGTATGAAAAACCCTCGACATCCAATAAGGTATTTCTAATGAAGAGATTATTTAATATGAATATGTTAGAAGGTGGGTCTGTAGCAGATCATTTAAATGATTTTAATATGGTTACTAATCAACTAAGTTCTGTAAAAGTGGACTTTGATGATGAGGTCAGGACTCTTCTAATCTTGTGCTCATTGCCAGAAAGATGGAATGGCTTGGTCATGGTTGTAAGTAACTCTGTCTCTGGTTCAAATACTTTAAAATTTGATGATGTTGTTGGTGTTATCTTTAGTGAGGAAATGCGACAGAAAAGCACAGGTGAAACATCAGGTAATGCGTTGAACATGGAGAACAGGGGAAGACAAAATGATAGAGGAAAGGGCCCAGGGAACCGCGGGAATTCTAGGAAGGGTAGATCCAAATCCAGACTTGGAAAGATAGAGTGTTGGAATTGTGGGAAGAAAGGACATCTGAAGAAAGACTGCAGAGATCCAAAGAAACAAGGAGATGGAAAGCAAGAGAGAAATCATGAAGCAAATATAACAGGTGATGTGTTACAAGGTGTTTTGATTCTTTCTCTAGATAATATTTCTAATTCTTGGGTAATAGATTCAGGGGCTTCATTTCATGCCACACCCCATAAGAAACATTTTCTAGATTATGTTCAAGGTGATTTTGGACAAGTTCATTTGGGTGATGATGCACCATGCAAAATTGTTGGAATGGGAAAGGTAAAAATAAAGCAACGCAATGGAAACGAATGGTTGTTGAAAGAGGTAAGACATGTTCCAGATTTAAGGAAAAATCTGATTTCAACAGTGAAGTTGGCAAGTGAGGGTTGTATATCCATATTTATAGATAAGACATGGAAGGTCATCAAAGGATCATTGGTGATAGCAAAAGGAGAGAAGGTAGGTACATTGTATTTATGTACTGGTAATACTGACTCTTCTATCTCTTTAGCTTCTACAAGAGTGGATACAACACTGTGGCATCATAGGCTGGGACACATGAGTGAGAAAGGAATGAAAATACTTCACAAAAGAAATTTGTTGCCAGAGCTTAAACAAATTGATTTGGACTTCTATGAGAATTGTGTTTATGGAAAACAAAAGAGAGTCAGATTTCTCAGAGTCGAAAAAGAAAAGAAGAACGAAAGGTTAGAGCTTGTGCATAAAGATGTATGGGGACCAGCTCAGGTATAAGCTCTTGGTGGCTCTTGTTATTATGTTACTTTTATTGATGATGCAACTAGAAAAACTTGGGTTTATTGCATTCGACAAAAATCTGATGTTTTTGATACTTTTAAGAAATGTAAATCTTTGGTTGAGAATGAGACAGGAAAAATTTTGAAGTGTCTCAGATAAGATAATGGAGGTGAATATTGCAGCAAGGAGTTTGATGATTACTATTCATACCATGGGATTCGTAGAGAGAAGACAGTTCCAAGAACACCACAAAAAAATGGTGTGTGAGAAACGATGAACAGGAAAATCATGGAGCGTGCAAGGAGTATGAGATTGCATGCTGGTTTTCCCTTACAGTTCTGGGAAGATGATGTAGATATTGTTTCTTACTTAATAAACATGGGACTTTCAAGCTCTTTGGATGGTAGAATTCAAGAGGAGGAATGGACAGGAAAAAAGGTAAACTATTCTTTTTTGAAAACTTTCGGTTGTGAAGCATTTTTCCATATTGATAAAGAAAATAGGACAAAGCTTGAGGAAAAATCCAAGAAGTGTACCTTTATTGGATACGGTGTTAATGATTTTGGTTATCACTTATGGGATTATTGTTTAAGGATAAATTAGTTAGTGCGGACACAGACCAATCTCCCCAGATCCACCTGGATCTGGAACAAACCGTGACAAAATACTACTCTTTCCCTAGATCTAAAGTATTGAATGGACAAGAGAAAAAGGATGATGTACTTACTTTATAAAAGCTCTCCTTTAATCTCTGTTGTTCCTCGCTCTGCTACGATGCTCTTGCGTCGTCCAATCACAACAACACAAACCAATCACAACAAAGACATTAATATATTCAAAACCCTAGACTATACATGTGATCAAGGAATCATG
>CBVK0101591138.1:0-10808 GCA_900067695.1 Picea abies
TATGAATCAATACAATTGGCACATAGTTGATTTTGGTGTTGATTTGTATGTCGGGTGTTTAAACACTATGGCATAGTGTCAGTGCATATTGGTATACACATTTGATTTTATTTGGGTGCACAATTCGATGGTTGAACTATTATTATGGAGTGAGCAGCTATGAAAATTGGCGGTTGTACTTGGATAATCAATATTTTGCATGGCAGACTCCACCACCTTCGCATGCTCGCATTAATGCTTACCCCTTTTGCTTGTTCATTGTTGTTGGTTCGGGTAGCTCTGTTACTGTGTATGTTGGTGAATTCAAACCCTTACCTTACCATGCATTCGGCTCCATGGCCCCAGTCATGCGAGTTGAACCCAATGGCAGCCAGGCCCTATTAATGTTTGACAATGCCCGCCAAGATTTGGCAGACAGTGGATGGCTTACCTTCGTGAAATGTTTTGAAGGTTTTAACCTTTGCGTAGCTCGACAGTTTTCCATGACCTTTGATGGTTGTCGAGCCAAGGTAGGCAATGTATAGTCAGAGATTGATGAACAGCTCATCAGATCGGCTACGAGGTTACCTACCTTGGGACAGCGTTGGTTTAAGAATTGCAAGGTCGAGGAAGTGTCGTGGACATTGTTGTTTCAATCATGCAAAATCACCTCCTGTGATAGAGGTATGCCTGTAACTATGCTTAAACAATGATGGCATGATTTATTAATGATAATCAAGAAGTTTGTGACCTGTGAAGGTCGATACGGGCTTGTATTCCTCTACCACCTGCGTCTATTGATGATTTTTATAGGGTATCCTCTAAACATTCCGTTCTATTTTCATCGGAGCCTGTATAAAATGTCCAAAAAATATAAAAGGCACAAGGCTGACAACAACCTGTTTCACCATGGGCTTATTAAGCTCATCGTTGTTTATCATTTGAGTTCACTTGGTGATAGTTGGAAGGCCTTCATCGCCCGTAATGGCTTTGAGGACACCGACCCTGTACAGGTTGATAAACTTGTGGTAACTGAGACTAAGGCTGAACCCCCAATGCCCTACCATGTCCTACTGCCTAAACCCTTGGCCAACCCTCCTATCAAGTTACCCAAAACTATAACTAAGAGTGCAGAAGCCATTATAAAGCCTATGAGCAAAAATCCCAAGGCAAACCTTGCTGCAAATGCTAAAGGGAAAAGGAATGCTCAGCTCATTTCGAGAATGCCAGAAAAAAACCAAAACCCCCTGTTGAGTCTAACCCTATCGCTCTGAGCGAGGATTCTGATTTGGAGGTGGAGTGTTTCTTGGCCAGCGAATACCCCTATTCACAAGGTTTATGTGCTGAGCCCCCTTATGATTTTGTGTCAAACCTACCCCCTTGCCTAAAGGACGACCCTAGCTACCCGGGTATTAAAATGACTTTTGAAACCCTCGATCATTTGGCCAAGCCCTTGCCTGCTCTGTCTAAACCCACACAGTCACCCTGTGATCAGTGCAATTCATGGTTAGAGCGATATTATATTGATGTTCTGACGCTCCAATCAAGGATTCAATCATTGGAAGACCAGATTGCATCCCTAACCAGTCAAAAGGCCAAACTCCAAACAAAAGATAAATAGCAAAAGACAACCGGCTCCATCCTGTTTAAGAATGTGGAATCAGCCACGACTGTTGTAAATTCCAAGCTGGTATAAGCAAGCAGCCTTGTCGCTACACAGGTATGGTTTTCACATCATTTTGTTTTGTAAATAATCTAGGTTGTTATAATGTTTTCAATTCGGTTTTTAAATAGCTCTATTCACACCTTGAATGGCTCTGTTATATTGCGTGCATTCTATATATGGCTTTGCTTTGAATAAAAGGAAATTTTTCATATTCAGTTTAGAACACAATTATGCTCGGATTTGATTTTGTTATGATCCATATGCTATGCTTGGTAAATGGTTTTATTAAGTTTGTTTGTTACGATTTTGCTCGGATTCGATTTCATTATCATTGGTATGCTATGACTGGTAAGTGTTTCAGGAGGATACTTGTTATGATGCTGTGTTGGGTGATGTTCTATCTTTGATTGTTTTCAAGTTAAGGATAATGACTCTGTCTCTTTGATGAAAACATTACGCTCAAATAACATTCACGCCCGAATTGGAAATGAATCCGAATCATAACAACTATGTGAAAATCTTAGCTAAATCGATTCGCTTTTGTTCTAATTTGACAAGTTTGTCCTATTAGTCGAGTTCAGATTATAATTGATGCTCTGTATTTTAAATTTGTGAAATGAGTTGGTCAAACCCTGATATGATTTATTTGATTGAAATGACTGTGATCAAAATTAATCGATCCTATTTGCTTACTGTGCAATGGTCAATGATCGAAATCTATAACAAACCCTGTTTGATTAATCCTGTTATGATTTTGTTATGAGTCGATTATTGTTTGGATTCGTTCACAACCTAAATCATTTTCTATACAGTTATCGTGATAATCTTGTTCGATTTACAAGTATAACGATGGGTTTGCAATTTGTTTTATTTCCAATTGAATATCAAAACGATCTCATAACAGATGGATTCAATTTGTTGAGAAATGATTATGATGTTGTTACATATGATTTCATTTACCCGGCTTATGACGATAATAAAAAATAGAGTATTTCTATCCTTGTATTCAATTAAATGATATGAATCTTTTGCTATATCGTTACAGCTACAACGATTGGAAAATGATTCTGTTGGAATGGGTCGTATCTCTTGTTTAACAATCTCATACAATATGTTTGACTATCAGTTTCAATTGGATATGAAACAATCTTATTACTTTTCAATTATGACTCTGTGGACCCGATTTTGTGGTAACAAAAGAACAGAGTATTCCTATCTTTGATCCTGTTTAATGTTGAATGATAAAATCATTTTAATCTCAAATGATTCGTTTTAAAATGGTTATTGGAAGATAATTGGATTTGGTTCTTTTAAAAGATCTTGAATCGATTATGATGCTGATTCTGTATCTCATTTAGACTAGCTACAAAATCAGATGATTCTGTAGCTAAGTCTGTAGAATTAGATTTTTATTGTTTTATTAATAAAATATCTCTCTAACTTATCTATTTCTGACCTGTTTCAGGTGATTTCGAAATTACATGGGATTTCATGGATAGTTTAGAGGATTTTTGGATAATTTAGTTTCATTTTAATTTCCTAGTTTAGGCAATTTTGGGATATCTCCCAGATTTCATGTAAACAATTTTATAACTTCCACAAGGAGGTTTTACCCTGTGGAAAACCTTTAAATACTTATTATTTTTGTAATGATGATCATCCTCATTCATGGGAGAACAAGGATATGGAATTTTAATATAGACTGAGATAGAAATTGATGTTCTTCTATAGCTTTAGCTTTTCAATAATATCAATATTTTGTTTCATGTTTATGTGTATCAATTTGCATTTGGTTAATGACTACTTTAGCTATCTTAATATTTTGAAAATGATATGATTTAATCAATATAATCCATGTCTGATTTCCTCCAGTATTTAAAAACATAGCAATTACTTAATTCAGTTTGTTAATGACAGATTTCTCTTCTTCATTAATTGGATTATTAAGTATAAGTTTTTGCATAACAGGTTTACCTTATTGCAGAGATTTATAAATCATATAATTGTTATGATTTTTTATGTCTTGTTTGTCCTGTAAATAAACTCAAAGAGCATTGCAGCTATCATTTACGAGAAGCTTCTGGATTATCCAGTGCGAGTTTCCTTCCTCTGACCAGCTTTGAAGTCATCATACACAGGACAAATCTGGAGCGTTTCCAGGTCTGTTTGTTGTTTATTGTTTAGTATATTTGTTAGGATTTTAGTTAGATATATGTGTATTTAGTATATTAGATTGTTTAATTTCAGTAAGTTTTATTTCTTGTCCATAAAATCATAAAATCAACAAAATATTTTTCTCTGTCTTAGGGAAGAAAGTAAATGAGTTTTTCGGGTTTTATTTAAATCTGTATTTTGTAGATATTGTATATTTTGTGAATAAGTTATATTTCAGTTAGTAGTTTGTATATATAGAAATAGTAGATTAGTTAGTTTGTTTAATAGTTAGTTTTAATTAGATTAGTTAGATTAGTTTGTTTTATTTAGTTTTAGTTAGTTTAGTTAGTTTTATTTAGTTTTAGTTAGTTTAGTTTATATAGATTAGTTAGTTTAGATTAGTTTTCTCTTTGGTTTTCCTAGGACCTTAGATCGGCTAACGGAGCCACTAAACCTGTCAGGGTGGTTCATTCCAAACAGCTTGGGTTATTAGACAACCCCGGACCGGTTCCACTCTCTCAGTTGACGGATGGTCGATTTTTCCCGTCAACAAATGGTGCTAGAAGGAGGGTCTAAACTTAATTAATGGAACGAGGCAGCCGCAAGACTCCTCCCCCCCCTAATCGCTCACCTATAGTGACTAGAAGCTGTTCACATCATAATATTCCCCTTCAAACAACAACTACTTCAACCGACGATCCACAAATCATAGTTGAGCCAGCAACCCCTAATCCTACAGGTGGTGACATACAAGAGATTGTTCGTCAATCTCTTATTAAAACACATAGCGCCTTAGCTCGTCTTAGGAAACCAAACCATCCATGGGGTCAACCTTTGGACTTATCTGATATCGGAGAACAATTAGGTGACACTAACCTCACTGTGAATCCTACAGATCCAAACTTAAATCCTGCTGCAAGAGGATCTGGGATACCTCCTTCACCACCTCCCTCATCTCCTTCTTCTTCTGGAGGAGATTCCTCGTCAGATGAAGGCAATTCACCTTCTCATCCTTCCACACCCACTATCCCAATGGAAAATCATAACAACCCTGCTAGACCCTGGCTTGATCAGGATGTTGTAGTTGTACCTGGAGCTCAGCACCCTTTACCTAAACACTCAGAGAAATGGCTTCCCAAGTTTGATCCCGACTCAAAATAGATAGCTGAAGATCATATCAAAAAATTTATGTTAGCCATTAGACTCTGCAATGTTGAACATGAAGATGTTGTCTATAGGTTGTTCCCTTATACTTTTCAGGGTAATGCATCGACATGGTACTTTGCCCAACAACCCCATACCATCGTGTCTTGGAAAAAGTTTGATTCATGCTTTTTGGAAAAGTTCAGAGATGGTAAGCCTCCGGAAGTCTTAGTCATGGACCTTTCTAGCTTAAAAATGAACCCAAAAGAAAAAGTTAAAGATTTTAATAAAAGATTCTTAACACTTAAAAATCGAATCCCTGCAGATTCCATGCCTGCTGAGAGTCTTATAATAGATTATTACACTAAATATTTACATCAAAGCATAGATATTTGGGTTAAACGATCTAAGAAAGCCACATTGTTAGAGGCCTTCGAGGAGGCTAGCCAGATTGAAAAAGACATACTTAGTCTTAAATACTCTTCTAGCAACGATACCGAGACCAGTTCTTCTTCCAAAAAGAAGATTGAAATTCTCCCTAGACTTATGCAAAGTAAAACACAGCCTGAAAACTCTGATTTGGAAAATTTAACTAAAGTTGTTCAGAAACTGTCAAATCAAGTTATAGACTTAAAAAGGTCGACTGAAGAAGATTCCTTGAGTAAAGGACCCTAAAAACCCCCTTTTCGAAATCCTTTTCCTACCAACCGACCTAATCCAAACCCCGAAGGTTTAAATCTAGAAAGTTTGCAATGTGCCCTTTAAACAATTCTAGAAGCCCAAGATAACTTGATGCCCCCTGAGACCCCTCAGGAGGTAGTTGAACAGGAAACAGTTCAAGAAGAAGAGTCTTCTCCAAACATATTTGGACACTTATTGGATAGCATCTTTCAAGCTAACTTCGAGACTGTTCACCCTTATAATACTAGGAGTAAGACAACAAACAAGCCTTCTACTGAGAACACCACAACTTCACCTCCAAAGCCATCTAAATCAGCTGAGATTAAACAGAGTAATGTGAACCCCAACTTAGATTATGATGTTGTTGAAGATCTTAAAAAATTAAGGGATAACATTTCTATTTATGAGTTGTTGAAGTTTCCATTTTTGTTACAAAAAATGTTGCAAAATATTTCAGAGAATGGAAAAAATGGTAATTCCAATGGTAACAAGGTTCTGCAAAGCAAAATCCCTCAGAAGACTTCCACTAAAAATAATCCTGATCCTCAATATAAAGGAAGCCTTCCTGTAGTCCCTGTAAATAATGTAAATAATGTGAATAATGTAAATAATGTAGATAAAGTAGCATTAGAAATTCCGAGTAAGAAGCCACAAGGTACTACTCCTATTACTCGCAAAAATGTACCTCCTTTTCTTCTAACTTTCAAGATTTTCAATAGAAATGTGCATAATTGTATGGTTGACTCAGTGGCATCATCCAATGTGATGCCTTGGTCTGTCTGCCAAAAGATTAACGTTGAAGTGGAACCATCTACTTTAAAAATCATACAACTTGATCGGACAAATGTTAATGTTATAGGCGAACTAAAAAATGTATTGATTAGATTATCGTCTAACCCAAAGGTTCATCAGGTTATTGATATAATTGTTGTGGATATTCCAGAAGTGTATGGTCTGTTTTTAAGCAGGGACTGGTCGGAGCAGCTACATGGTTACTTCGCAATAGACTAGTCTCACTTATGGCTCCCAGAGAATGGTAACCCTAACAATATCAGGGTGAATCGTGAGCGCTACCTTAAGTTCACAGTCACAGATTTGAACGATCCTAACGAACCATATACACCTTCTGTTGATTCATCCGAAGTCCAAGGGATGGACACCTTCTTCGACAATTTCATGGTCGAGGCTTCACCTATCATCAATCCAGAATAGCGGTCTGAGATCGTAGCATATATGTAACCAACAGCTTATATGCAACATTCCCATGTGCCCGATGGAAATCAAATTTGGTCTCTATATTTCGACGGTTCTAAGTCTAAAGAAGGAGCTGGAGGAGGCTGCATCATTATCGATCCGGTAGGTAACAAGACATTAATGGCTTGTAGACTAGAATTTGAATGTACTAACAATACTGCAGAATATGAGGCTTTACTACAAGGTCTTAGAAAAGCTCTGGATATGAACATTCAAAACCTGGTTGTATTTGGTGACTCTGAAATAGTGGTTAGACAGGTCAGAGATTCCATACATTGTCTTTCCATGCATCTCAAAAGTTACCAGTCTGAGGTATGGAGTTTAATGAATAAATTTTCTGCTTTCAATATAAATTCCATTCCTAGATTAAATAATGTTGAAGCAGATCTATTAGCTAATGTAGCCTCTAAACTTCTTCCTACAGAAGGCTTGTCCCCAGACGCATTCTCCGTCGATCTATTGTTTCGACCATCTGTTCCTGACAATATCACAAACTGGAGAGTATTTGACGATGATCAACAGATCATTAACTTTCTGCACATGGAAGAAACCTTTCAAGGAGCGGTGATAGATGAACACATGCACGATGACAATTTGCACAATTTTATGGTAATACCTGATCCGAAATCTCCTGAAGCTCTGTCGGACATGGTAAATTCCATACCTAAATCCATAGTAAGATTAGAAAAGTTTTATGATTTTGAAGATAAATTTAAAAGGACGGTCAATTATAAAACCAATAGTTCTTCATTGTCTTATGAAAAAGTCAATTTAGGAACTAGTGAAAATCCTCAGTGTATTAATCTAGGCTTGGGATGTTCTAGACAAGAAAAAACTACTTTTGTTAAATTATTTAAATAATTTAAGGATGTCTTTGCATGGACGTATGGTGATCTTAAAACGTTCGACCCTAATATCTTACAGCATGTCATCCTGATGAAGCCCCAAACCTTACCCTTCCAACAGAAACTGAGGAAGATGCACCCTAAACTAGAACCGACCATTCAAAAAGAATTGAATAAACTCCTAAGTGCTCAAATAATTTTTCTTGTTAGGCACACTCAATGGGTGTCCAACCTTGTCCTAGTTCGAAAGAAAAATGGGGAAATTCGACTTTGCGTCGATTTCCGAAACATCAATAGAGCGTCTGACAAAGACAATTATCCTGTCCCACCTATGGAACAGATCCTTCAATAGGTATCTGGTTCTAAGAGGCTATCCCTGTTAGATGGTTTCTCTGGATACAACCAAGTCCTGATGTCCCCGCTACACCAACTCAAAACTACCTTCCGTACTCCGTGGGGCACTTATGCTTATCGCAAAATGCCCTTTGGATTGATTAATGCTGGTGCTACCTTTCAGAGAGCAATGGACATTGCTTTTTGAGGCTTAATCAATCACTCCGTCGTGGTTTACATAGATGATGTGACCGTTTATTCTAAAAAGAAAGATGATCATCTAGCTCACTTACGAGCCGTTCTGCTACGATGTCGTAAATACGGCATCTCCCTGAACCCCAAAAAGTCCATCTTTGCAGTATAATAGGGTAAAATCCTGGGTTTCATCGTGTCTAGTGAAGGAATGATTATTGACTCCGAGAGGACTCAAGTCATCGCTAAACTTCCCCCACCTACATCCAAAAAATCCATGCAGTCTTTCTTAGGCCAGATTAACTTCGTGAGAAGATTCGTCCCCAGTTTCTCCGAAATGGTCAGGCCTCTACAGAACCTGATTAAGAAAGACACCCAATATCACTGGGGACCCACATAAAATCAAGCTTTTAATGCCATAAAGAAGGCCATAATAGATGCTCTGTCTCTCATGAGCCCTGACTTCTCTCAAGATTTTATACTCTTACTTTTTCCTCTGACCATTCCTATGCCGCCGTCCTAACTCAGAAGAATTATGAGAACAACAAAGTACCCATCGCCTTTATGAGCTCTACTTTCAAAGGTGTTGAAATTAACTACCCAGCGGTTGATCGACAACCCTACATTGTTTTCAAAGTAGTTAAGCACTCCCGGTCCTATCTTTTGAAGTCAAGGACAAAAGTCATTGTCCCCTAACCTGCCGTAAGGAACTTGTTAGTACAAAAGGAGTTAGGAGAGAAGAGAGCTAACTGGGTCACCTCCTTGCAGGAGTATGACTTAGAGATCACCCCAGCTCAGATTGTGAGAGGCCAAGGGTTGTGTAAGTTGGTTGTTGATTCAGAAATAGGACACCAAGAAGATAGTGATACTTCAAACCTAGGACAAAGCGATCAAAGTTTGATCTGTTGCACACAAAACCTCATTAGTCCCTGGTACGACGATATTAGATTCTGTCTTGAACATGGGTCAGCACCCCGTCACCTTGACCCCACCAAGAGAAGAGCATTAAGACTAAATTCTTCCTCCTTTCATCTAGTTAACGGTGTTCTGTTTTGTCAGAATTTTGACGACGTATTGATGCACTGTCTCGAGAAAGACGAAGCAGAAAAAGTCTTTCTTGAGTTGCATGCAGGAGAAGCTGGTGGTCACTTTGGTGGTGACACCATTTCTCATAAGGTTTTAAGAGCCGGTTATTACTGGCCCATGCTTTTTAGGGATGCCCATGCCTTGTGTCGTAAATGTATCATCTGTCAGAAAGCATCAGGGTGGTTACAAAAACCAGCCTTTCCCTTGCAACCCGTTTCAGTAGATTCTCCTTTCCAGCAATGGGGCCTTGATATCATAGGTCCAATTAACCCTCCATCCTTGCAACAACACAAGTATATTGTGACAGCCACAGATTACTTTACTCGATGGTCTGAAGCTGCTGCACTAAGAACTGTCAACACCAGTCAGGTAATCGCTTTTCTAAACTCGAATATTATCACTCGTTTCGGTATCCCTGATTGTTTGGTCTTTGACAATGCTTCATACTTTTCTTCTCTTGAGATGAGCGAGTTTGCTTTGGAGAAAGGAATAAAGATGAAGTATTCTACTAGTTACTACCCCCAGGGCAACAGATTAGCAGAATCAACAAACAAGAACTTGATCAAAATAATCAAGAGAACTGTGGTTGAAAATCACAAGAATTGGCACAATGCACTGCTGAACACACTGTGGGCTGATAGGGTAACGCCTAAAGCTGCTATCGGTAACTCCCCCTTTTTTCTTGTTTATGGAAGAGAAGCTATTCTGCCACCTCACATTCTTCTTCCTTCACTTTAGTTGTCACAAAAAGTCTAAGAAGAAGATTGTTCCCCTTTAGAAAGTCGAATTTACGATTTGATGAAGTTGGAAGAAGTAAGAGCCCAAGCTAAGCGTAAGTTAGATCAACATCAACAATTGATTAAAAGCTGGTTCGATTGTAATTCTGCTTCTGATAGGAATTTTGAAGTAGGTGATCTCGTCTTAAAATGGGACAAACCACATGAAGGAAAGAGTGAGCATACCAAATTTCAAAACTTATGGCTTGGACCATTTTTAATTGCTGAAAAGTTGGGTCCTAGTTCCTTTCGATTGTAGAATCTTGAAGGGCAGCTTGACACTTACCCGGTGAATGGCCAAGCCCTGAAAAGATACTTTGCGTGATAACTACCCTTGTATATTATGTAAATAATTTCATTTTTGTTTGCGTTTTCATTTTCTTTCTGTTTTGATTTTGATTTGAATTTATCAGTTTGTGTTTTTTGAAAAATATACATACCTATACACTGAGCTATTCAGTCAAAGATGATAGAAAATTTCTTCGCTGAAATAACTTCTAAAAATTTGTACAAACATCAATGATATATTGTTGAAATTGATATCTGTGTTGGGAAATTTTGTTGTTTGAAAGAAGTCTACTGATTTCAATCTCTAAGAAAAGCTTGTCCTGATCATCTATTTTCTTTTTATGTTGTTCGTTTTCCGTAAAGAAATGACTCAAAAGATGTCTCCCTGTCATAGGAAGTTGTTTTTATAAA
>CBVK0101591141.1:0-32047 GCA_900067695.1 Picea abies
TCTACCCCTCATTATAACCAGTTATTTCATTCTTCACTAGTATCTCTTCCAGTGACTTCAAACCCCACTGTTGAGAACTATTGGAAGATCTAGTACTATTTGAGAGGAAGGACGTTACGTCTTCTAGGACATGAACATTTGCTTTCTGTTGTGATTCCCCCACGCGGACAAAACCCTCTGACCAACATATATGCTTCTTTTTCCATTTATGTATGATACACATCTGATTACAGTTTGAGTTGGATATATATATTGTGTCGATCATTACAGCAAAAAGGCTCTTGTTTCTATATTTTCTCTCACCACTTGTTGCACACATTCACAAACAACTAGCCCGACATCATAGGGGAACCACAAAACCCCCGTCGTTCTCGACGTTTACTCAACCTTCCTCCTATCTTAGGGGGAGTATCTGGTCGTACCCGTTCATCAGTACCTCCTTCACACACTCCTGTGAGTGCTACTGTCATAGGATCAACATTTCTTGGTTCTACATTACTTGGGTCAACATCCCAAAGACATCCATCCACTCGCTCTCCTCTTCACGGAAGCGGGGGACCCACTTCCTCTCAAGGAGGGAGCACCAACCCACCTAGTCCCCATCAAGGGTCAGGTTCACAATACAACATGGTTGGAGCTAACCCTAACCCACCACTACAGATGCCATACTTGGCCTCTCTCAACATACCGAATCTCACAAAACTCACAAATGATCCTATATTGCATGACGCCACATGGCCTGCAATGCCAACCAAACTTCCGTCAGACATACCAAAGTTTGAAGGAAAGGCAGGGGATGACCCCGCCAACCATGTTATGACATTTCACCTATGGTGTTCTTTCAATAGCATTATGGAAGACTCTGTCAGACTGCGTCTTTTTCAACGCACACTCACTGGCCCATCAGCCAAATGGTATGTCGAAGAAAAATCAGGATCCCACTCGACCTTTGAGTCATTAGCCAAAGCCTTCTTGACCTTTTTCCAGCTACCCATCCGCCATGACAATGGTCTAGAACTACTGTCCAACTTCAAACAGACCTCTGCCACCCATATTGTTGACCACATTCATGAGTGGCGTAGGCGACGTAGTTTGTGTAAAGCAGAAACCACCAAGCAACAGTGCCTTGACTGGTTTCTTAGATCACTTGTCTCTCTCCTGGGAAAAGATGTCGCTTCCACCTTCCCACAGTCTGAAGAGGAAGCTATCAGTAAGGCCCAACAATATGATCTCATCTATGCACAGTCAGGATACTTGTACACAGTACTTCCTGATCTACCCAAACCCACACCATTTGGCCAAGACAAACCTGGGATGTCTCATTCAGCAGACGGACTAATAGGTGCCACCACACACCATGGTCCACAACCCCAACAACCACAGATGTATGGCACACCTCAATACCCGCCGGTTTATGGGGGCACTCCTTACTACCCCCCACCCGCTTATCAACAGTCATACCCTGTTACTACATCTCCACCCACCAGTGGACCTCCACCGACACCTCCCATACATCCACCTATTTTCACAAGCAGTGGTACTCCCTCATCATCAGCTTATAGTACTAGTGAAAGCACACAGCCTTCCTACGTACCTTATGGATCAGTACCACCGCAAAATCCATACTTCCCCTTTCCTGGCCCTCCACAACCCATGGCGCCCCCACATCCTCATGCAGGGGTGAATTTTGTTCAACATTCAGCTGCTCAACAGTACCAGAATTTTGAACAATTAAATACTGCCAACCCACCTCATCCAGCAAACAATAACAGGAGGAAAGGAAAGAATGGGAATAACAACAATCCTGGTCAAGGCGGGAACCATCCCCCACAACACCAACCCCCTGGGGGCAACCAGAACCAAGGGAACCAAAACCCCCAAGGGGGCAATAACAACAAATGCCAAGGGCAGAATACTGTTAAAACTATCCACCCTTGTGCTCTTTGTGGCGTGTACGGTCATTACACCCACCATTGCCCCCAAATCGCTGATTTGAAAAGGTTGAAAGACTCCGGGAATCTTCCCCCTACCCCTGCACAACCGGCCCCGTAGCAGGCACAACAACAATATGTGCAACAACCCCCTCCTGCCGTACTGCAAAATCCTATTCCACATCAAGGCATGGTAAACACCCAACAGGATGCACAGCGTCCCCCACCTCAAGTAGGACAATACCACAACCCTAACAATCCAGCCGAGCGTACCATTCTCCTCACTAGTGAGGAAGAAGTCCTTCTGCAAACTCAGAATCATCAGTATCTGACTGAGTCTACTTCTACCTCTCCAGAGACAAACCCTACACCAGCGGCACCCCCGTTAGTAATCCCTCACCCTTCCGCCGAACCACCATTACACATCCCTCGCATCCCTTTGCACAGGAATTTTCATAACCCATAGGCTAGGGCAGCTCACAATTACAGCTTGGTAGATGACTTAGCGCAGTCCCCGGCCGCCATGTCAGTCTTGGAAGTCCTCCAGACTTGTCTGACACAACGCAAATCACTAATTTTCTCCTTGGGGGCAGTCGACCCTACCGATACTCGACTCATCACCTTTGACCTTGATAATTGCGAACCTCGCCTTCCCACTGCAGTTGCTATTCAAGTACCAGTCAAAATACGGAACATCACCGTCCATCGGTGTATCATCGATGAAGGGGCATCTACATGCATCATGTCCAAAACAGTATGGTAGAAACTTGGTTCTTCGGAACTAACACCATCCACCATCACATTACGAGCTTATGATGGACGACCATCCTCTCCTGAAGGGCTCCTTCAAAATGTCCCCATTGAACTCGGAGGCAAAACCATTCTCATTGATATCGAAGTTATCGACGTCACACTCGATTACAATATCTTGTTCGGATGTAGCTACATGTACACTATGAAGGCAGTGGCATCTTCCGTCTTTCGGACAATCATGTTTCCCCACAATGGAAAGATTGTAACCCTCGACCAACTCTCATATTATGAGCCCAACCCCTCTGCCAATGTCGATAATATTCTTCCTCTCATCCACACCAACCAAGACGTATATCCACTCATAGAGATGGGTCCCGGGATTTTCAAAGATCCATCCTTGTTAGGGACGTACCATGGAGCACCACCACTCCTTCCCCCTAATCAAGTATGTGTCATCACTCACCAAGAGGATACTCATCCTCCTCGGGAGGCTTCAGTCATTCCTGACGTCTCAAAAGTCGCAACATCACTCCCACAGGAGCCTCCTGCGAACTCGTCAGGAATCCACACCCCCTCAAGGACCTAATCCCATTTGGGAGATAGTTCCCTGACCCCTCACTCAAATTCCCTTCTTCTACCCACCTCCTGGTGTAGAAGCTTTCCAGGTAGCCGCAACGCTTACACTACCCAACATGGTGTTAGCGATCCCAGTGTGGTATTTACATCCACCTGAAATGGTCCCTCGCCCACAGGAAGGCCTCCCCATGGCGATTCCTATTCTCACCCCCACTACCCCCACTACCCCCATACTCCCTCCCTCCCCTGCTACAACAGGGGGCAGGAGGAAGTAGAAGGAGCCCACCGCTCCCCGCCCCCCACACATCCCACCACCTTGCGCACTATGTGAGAAAGAGGGCCACCAAACCAACAACTTCCCATCCCTACTTGAATTACGGAATTTAATTCCCCCCACTCCCACTCCACCAACACCCGTCACTACTGCAAGTACCCCTACCACCAACCCTTCCAGTAGTAAAGGGTTGAGGACTAAATTTTCGTGTGCTATATGTTCAGAATATGGCCATTGCACTCACCATTGCCCAGCACTGCCACGTTTTCGGCGGACGTTAGTGGCTGTACGCCAGAACATCCATAACAACCCACGCCCCGCCACGTTCTCTTCAAACATCACTGACATTCGTTATGTCACTACTTCAGTTAATGAACGTATGAGATTCCCTTGCTCTCTCTATGATTCACTAGCCCATTTTACATACCAGTGTTCGATGATCATCGAATATAGGCAACGTCAATTCGCCCTGCGCCAACCACCCACAGCAGAGATAATTGACATTACTTCACCACCCGAAGATCGTCATATTATTTCTCTAGAACCTGAGGCACTCCCAACGCCTCCATGGTTCTTAGATGACATCTCTGAAGATCTACCCCATAACCCACCTAACTATCCTTCTCATTCCTCTACGGAGACTCTCCATCCCCCCACCGCGGGTACTCCTCAGTCCTTTAATATCTGGTTTATGTCGAGTGAACCCTCACCCTCCCCCAGCATTACCCCCTCTGTTTCTTCAGCAGGGGGCAACCACACTGTCACTGAGATCACTCCTCACGATCCATTATATTCCCGTCGTTTCCAATGTGATGAAGAAATATTGGAAGAGCTACAACGCCCAGACTCCCCCTGGGACACACTACATCATCGTGCACTCTTCCTTCCATAGGAAGCCCTCATGCCACCTAGCCTCAATTCCATTTTCATGGTCGAAACCAAAGATTTTATCCCACCTAGGACTATTGATTGGTTCAAGAATCCCATCCCCACCCCTAACGCTTTTGAAGAAGGTAATATGGCCAACATCTCCCCCACCATCAAAATCAACATTTCCATAAAAAGTGGTGTGGTTGAAGAAATCATCATAGGATCTGCTTGCACTCCTCAGGAAATAGCCGCTTACAAAGCCCTCTTCCAAGAATACAGGGATATCTTCGCTTGGTCATACACAGAGATGCCTGGTCTTGATCCATCTATTGTCGAGCATCGCATCGACACATGGCCGGACATCACACCTATTTGCCAGAAACAATGACCACTACATCCATCCAAGGCCGCGGCTATCAAAGTCGAAATTGACAAATTACGTACAGCCGGGTTTATTTACCCCATCGCTTACACTTCATGGGTTTCCAACCCTGTACCCGTCGACAAGAAACAGGGCACTATCCGTGTCTGCACAGACTTTTGCGATCTCAATAACGCATGTCCCAAAGACAACTTTCCAACACCCTTCATTGATCAAGTTATCGACGACTACGCCGGCCATGAGGCTCTCTCCTTTATGGACGGATTCTCTGGCTATAACCAAATCCAAATCCACCCAGCCGATCAGTATAAAACTGCATTCATTACCCCCTAGGGTACTTTCGCATATCGTGTCATGCCTTTTGGCTTAAAGAATGTCGGCGTAACTTTCCAGTGGGTGATGACATACATATTTCACGATCTGGCTGAAATCATCCTTGCCTACTTAGATGACCTCACAGCTCGATCTAAAAAACGTACTCAGCATCTAGATGATTTATGAATCATCTTTCAACGATGCCGCCAGTACAACATCTGCTTGAATCCTCTCAAGTGTGTGTTCTGCGTCACTGCAAGGCGCCTCCTCGGTTTCATCGTTTCCCAAAGTGGTATTATCTCGGACCCCCTAAAAGTCAAAGCCATCACCGAAATTCCACCTCCTCGGAGTATACGACAACTTCAGAGTCTACAGGGCAAAGCCAACTTTCTTAGATGCTTTGTTCCTGACTACGTCATACGCGCACATGGTTTCCTTCACTTACTATGTCAGGACATCCCTTTTCAGTGGGACGACTATGCCCAACAATCATTTGACAATCTTAAAACAACACTTTCCAACGCACCTTTCATTAGTGCACCGGACTACAGTCGCGACTACATCCTCTACGTATCAGCATCAACTGTATCGGTAGCCGATGTCCTCATCCAGCTCGGAGACGACAATCGTGAACACGTCATTTACTACGTTAGTAAGAACCTCTCCGGGCCTCCCCTGAAGTACAAACATGAAGAGAAACTTGCTCTTGCAGTCGTCCTTGCAGTCCAGAAGCTGTGTCATTACATTCTGCTTCGCACCACCAAGGTCGTTGCAGATTCCAACCCTATGCAATATTTGCTCAGCCGTCGCCAAGTTAACGGAAAATTTACTCGATGGATCGTTATCCTTCAGGAGTATGACCTCGAGTTCTCGACACCAAAGAGTAAAAAAGCCCTTGTTCTTGGCGAACTAGTCACAACCCTTCCATCTGACATGCCCAGTGCCCCCGTCAATACTGACTTTCCTGACGAACATCTCTTTTACATCGCTTCTGATGATCCTTGGTATGGCGACCTCCTCATCTACCTATGAACTCAAAATTTTGGTAATCACCTATCACGAGATGATCATCGGTGCATTTGCCATCAGGCCCCCCGCTATCTCCTCATCGGTGACATCCTATATCGGCGGGGCGTCGACACCATTCTTCATCGCTACCTGACTATTGACGAAGCCGACAGAGTCTTAAATAACTGCCACAATGGCACCTATGGGGGCCATCTTTCGGGTATATCCACGGCTCAGAAGATTATCCGAGCCGGTTACTTTTGGCCTACCTTGTTTCACGATTGCATTCACGCCGTGAAACGTTGTGAGCAATGTCAGCTCTATGCCAACAAAGCCCGCGCTCCCCCGGCTCTTCTTCACCCAGTCATCACTGCCGGCCCCTTTTGTAAATGGAGCATTGACTTTATGACCTGTAATCCCCCCTCCAGCAATGGTCACAAATATATTGTTGTCGCTGCGGATTACTTCACCAAATGGGCTGAAGCTATGCCCACCTTCAACAACACCGCCGACACTGCAGCACGTTTTTTCTTTAACCACATCATATCCCGGTTCGGAGTACCACTCCAACTAGTTTCCGATCATGGGAAACATTTTGAGAATGAGATATTCGTCGAACTCTCATCTTGGTTAGGCTTCTCCCACGAGTTTGCCTCACCATACTATCCTCAGTCAAATGGACAGGTCGAGGCAGTGAACAAAGTCCTCAAGCCCATGTTGCAATGCACGGTTAATAAACATAAAACCAATTGGCATCATATGTTATTTTCTGCACTATGGGCTTACCGCATGGCAGTGAAGACCGCCACAGGATTCATGCCATTTCATTTAGTCCATGGGATCGAGGCAACTCTTCCCATCGAGTGCGAAATTCCCACCCTTCGCACCGCAATCGAGCTTTTACCTGACACTGCTCCAATGGAGCAGTGCTTGCTGAACTTGGAGTCTCTAGATGAAGATCATCGATCCTCATTACAGAACAATGAGGCAGCTAAAAAACGATCCAAGGCTACCTTCGATCGCCATGTCAACCTTCGCTCATTTCGCGAAGGCGACCTTGTCCTCGTCTATGATATCGCTCATGATACCTTTGGCCATGGTAAGTTTGAATCACTTTGGCATGGCCCTTACATCATCCAACATTGCCTCACCAAAGGCACGTACATCCTAGCCTCCCCCGAAGGCCTCTCACTCAAGGAACCCGTCAATGGGTTATACCTCAAGAAATTTTATGCTTAAATGAAGTCACGCTACTTTAGGTTCTTTTCTTTTCTAGTGTTTTTAATTTTTTTTCCCAACCCTTTTGTCTAAACTATCCTTTGTGCTATTGACAGATGACTCCTCCACCAGCTTACCACATTGGTTACGCTGATGGCGCCATCCGTTGGACACAAAATCTCACTTCGGCTGCTTGGGCTCTTTACACCCCTTCACATGAACTGCTACATTCAGGCGGCATCTGTTTAAGACCAGCAACCAATAACCAAGCTGAATACATGGCTGTCATTGGCCTCTTGACTGACGCCCAGCATCATCATATTCGTCACCTTAGCATTTTCCTCGACTCTCAATTGGTCGTTCTCCAGCTCAACAATGTTTACCGTGTACACGATCCGTGCCTCTTTCACAAATACCTGTAGGTTAGACTGTTATCTCGACATTTTGATTCCATTACATTTACACATATTCCAAGAGAATTGAATCAAACAACAGATGAAATAGCTAACATGGTGTTAGACTGGCATATATCACATCAAGCTACACATACATAAACACCTCATACACCCTGTCTTAGCATATAGAAAACATAGACATCATCATCATCAAACCAAAAAACACATGTACAACACATTTGGATCCAAAAAATAGGTATACTCATGTATATATATTGGCCTCTCCAACCATCCGAATGTTTACATACAAAAAATACGTTGGCCCACCAGCCCGTGCCGCATAACGATACAAAAATCGGCTCACCAGCCTATCAAAAAGGTATACAAAAAAACCTCATACAATCGTGGTGCCTCTAATGCACCCCCCACTGCCCCTCCCTCCGGAGGTGGTGGTGGCCCACCCCCACCTGCCCCAGGCGGTGGTGGTGGAACATCCGCAGGCTCACCCTGCCCAGGCGACAGGCGTCCACTCGTCATGGCGGCAAGCACAGCTGCTCGTCGCATGATCGACTGCCATGGTGGCGGTAACCCGATACACTGCTCCAGGAACTCCTCATCCTGGATACGGATCCACATGCCCTCAGGCACGTCTCGAAACACCCTCTCAAACCAATGGACTAGATCATCATCATCTGCTCTGGCTGCCGCCGGAGGAGCATGAGATGGCCCCGCACCAGGGTCATCAAAGCGGTGCCTCTGCGCTGGTCTCTCGGGCCCTACTGGTCCCCCAGCAGCCTCATCCCTCGGACGCCTCCCTACACGAGGCGGTCTCTCCTGCTCTCGCTGCGCTAGCACTCTGAACACATCCACCTCACGCCCGCGAGGTGCCAAATCTACACATGCACCAAACAAGCAACAACAGATGATATCAGTGTCTATACATCAAACATCTGCACTGGTATATCAAAATCACAACATAAATCACAACATACAAATACACAACATACCTCTGTGGTCAAAATGCTCCCCAGGAGGTAGTACCATATCTGGATCCCCCCGGAAGTCCACCCCCGCATAAGGGAACTGAAGTATAAACTGCGGCATCTGCCGCCATATCTGAGCTACCTCCTCAGTGAAGTAGTGTCCACCTTCACCACTGTCGTGGCAAACCAAAATATCTGCCTACCGCCTCAAACATGGCTCTCGTACCCCTGGTGCCTCTAGCAGCACCCGCGGGCGCAACATCGGCACCCTCTCCAGGAAGAAGGCCACCAGGATGGAGCCAAAAGCAAACTCCCCCCTGCCTGTGGACTGACAATGGTCCAACTGCGCAATCATCTACGCATGAAGAGTCAGACCCCAGGCGAACCGCTCACGGCCCACCACCACCCTCTCCATCAGCAACAGTTTTCCACCACTAATCCGGTGGGGCCCTCGGGACCCGTACACCCGCACTATCATCGCTGCTACGCACTCATGCAGCAGGGCATCTATCGCACTGATGCGCACTGATGACCCAGTCATATAGTGCTCGCCTGAACAATATCGCTCGGTGACCTCCTGCAGAGGAGTATCTCTCGGCAGCACAGGATCTGTCAGCAACGGTGTTCCCCGGAAGGGGAGCCCAGTCAAGAAATAGACGTCCTCCTCTGCAGTGAAGGTAACCTGCTCTCCTCGCACGAGGAAGCAATGCTGCTCGGGGCTCCACATCTCAATCAAGAATTGGAGCAAATACTCCTGGGCCTGTAACAAAGGGCACTCAAAGAACTTTAGCAACCCACTGGCTACTAAAGAAGCTTGAACTGCAGGCCTTGTACGGCCCACAGCCTCTCACAACGATGCCCAGTCCCGCTCGCACCACCGCACAGCCATGGTCACTGATCACCGCCTGCACGCAACCGAGAGTCCTATATTAGCTTAGGCAATTATCCAAAACATAAAAAAGAGCTAAGTTTTCACCCTGAAACCTTGCCTCAAAGGTGCGTTTTTACTACCCACAGGCACGCGCACACGTGCACCTGTTCACTATACAGGCGTGCATGAGCGCGCGCCTGTTTTCCCCACAGGTGCACTCATGAGCGTGCCTGTTCACAAAACAGGCGCACTCTAAGGCGCGCCTGTCATATCCACAGACGCGCTCGAGAGCGCGCCTGTTTGTCCCACAGGCGCGCACACATGCGCGCTTCTTCAACGTATAGGCGCGCACTCATGCGCGCCTTCCATTGAGTCACCCGCGCATGTGGGCCCACCCTCTACCCAAAAACCCCCTAAAAACTCCCGTACGACCCCCCGTACCTACCCTGCCCCAAAATTGGAAACCTATAGCTATGCAGGATGTTCAGACCACTAACCTGAAACTTGCACGCCGGGAAATGGATGCCTCGTACTCTTGGAATCGCTCAATCTCCTCTGGATCTACTCTGGAATCACTGTAGCAGCAGGTACAAATGAGGTGGCAATGTGGGCCCTACAACTATATATAGGGTTTTTTTTCCAAACTTCCACTCACCATTCTGGGAGCCCATGGCGTCCATTTTTCGAATCGTCTTCAGCCACGGGATCAGCGTCCTGCCGCCTACATCATGGCTGTCCCTGGGCCACTTTTCATCCCGAGCCCCCGAGGCACCTTTTTTTCACATCATGGCCAGGTACGCACGCGCATAGTCATATTTGTCAAATACAAGCTCGTAACTTTGATACTCTTCAGATATTGTTCACTTTGGGTATTTGGTTGTTATGTGTGCAGGTACTTGCTCATCGGTCATCAACATCATCCCTTCAGGTATATATTCAGCACTGGCAGGTAGTCTATCCCACTATATTGCATTTACATTTTCAGTCACACCCTCTGATATTAGCCTTTAGGATCCTCATTCCTGGCTCTGCAGTACCCAAACCTCCATTTTGCATCTGCGGTACTGCAACCCGGTAGCATTCTCACCCACATGAGTTGTCCCATTCATAGCACCTTTTTGTTGCGCTTTTGACACTCATGCCGTTCTTCATTACCCTTTAGGGATGGGAGTACCGGTAGTCTTACATCATGTTGTGAATCAACCACATACTTCTTCTCCTCATTTTTGCTAGCTTTCCATATGGACTCCCAAATCATCGCTTTATGGTTATGTTCTTTTTTACCTGCACCTCCGCAGGATCATGAACCCACCATTTCATCCACCATCAGTTTTCCCATCTGCGAACCTATCTTCATTTCACCTACCTCATACAGAAACTCGCCAATGGGGCCCCCACCCTTCATCAGTTTCTCATGACAATTCTGCCCTCCCTGGGGCATGCATTTCATACTGGGGCACCCGTTTCTGTATTTGTACATTTTTTCCCCAAAATTATTTATTATTTATTATTTATTGTACAAACACCTTTACCTTCAGTCATTCCATTCTTTGTCATCATCGTTGGAGACTTGCTTTCTTTTGGCCACACGCAACCTATGTCACCCTTGGTTGGAGCATTACTTATCATTTACCCTTGCCGGCATCGTCCATATCTTCAGAGTACTCCACAGGTCAATTACCACTACCCTCTAAATTTGTTCACCTTGTCCCGCCTCTGGCACAACTTAGCACCAGTCCTGTCATCCCCCTGACACTCGACCTTGTTACACGGTTGCGGCCACTGTTTTCCTCATACATCCTCTAGCCAAGGGAAGTCTTGAGTCATCCCACTTCTTGACTTTGTCCATGTACCTCTGCCACTTCCTCACCTCAGTAGATTCCACGGAGCCCTTTGCTTCTCGGAGTCGCGTTTCCCTTTTGTCGACATCAGCACACTTTTCCAGAAGGGCGACAGTATCTTGATTCTCATTCCCTATTTTAATGAGAGATCTCGGACGGCACAGGGTGAAACACCATTGCTCCCTGCTGTCATTGGCCCCCATAACATTTGATGCCAACACTCTCTCATGTTATGGTGGGTCTTAATTTGCGACTGTTGCAGTTATTTTTGTCATTTGCCGAAGACCTCTGAACGTGGTAGGGCCATCAATGCCCACATCATCGTCACTGCTTCTTATAGCGATCATTACCTATTATTCAGAGTATGTTCCTTTGCATAATTGTCTTCTTCCTTTATCATTATCGCCCTTGAGGGCGCTGCAGTTGTGTACACCAACACTTCTGTCATCTTTTTTCAGAGTTACATCACACGAGCATGGGGCATGCCCGCCTCGTTTGTACACAGTTGTATATTTTTTCTCTGCACGTCTCTTAGAAGATCAAGATACCGGTTCCTTCTCTCTCAAAAGAATCGCTCTGAAAGGTCCCACTCTTGCTTTCCCTTACAACCACATTCTCAGTAGAAGAAACATTGATGGATTTTGGCTATACGTATGCTCCTAACCTCATCCATCAGGGGGCATCTGTTATCACTGAAATTTCATCTGCACGTGGTGACAAGAACTCAGCATCATCAGAACAACAAAGAAGTCATTCATGGCACTAAATTAAGTTCATAGCACTCCATAAGGGCCAAAAACTATACAAAGTGACCAAAAATTGAAGGGCGCTTTACAGAAGCTTGATGTGCGCGCACATGCATGGGATAAAAACGTGTATCTAGCACATGCACGCATGACGCGCGTCTTTCTACACACAAACCCGCGCATCTGCTAATACGGCGCATTAATTGCGTAGGTCGGCCTCCCGACCGCCTACGGACCGACCCCCAAGATGATTTGGCCCTCAAATTAGAGTCGGCTCTACAGAAATGGCGGATTAATGACCGTAATGAACCCTAGTGTGCCCCTATTCACACTTGAAGAAGGTTTTGAGACCGCCCTTGAAGCTATTATAAAAGGCTATGAAGGCTCACTATTTCAACAGGGAATTCAAAGCATCGTTACGCTGTCCAGATAGTTCAGAGCTCAGTCTTTGACAAACCATTCATCAGCTGTGTAACCCAGAGTTCTCTCGCCACTCAGTTTAGTTCATTTTGTTTGTAAGGAAAGCGTTGTGTTGAGGGCCCCGAAGAGCCTTCCGCTGGAGGAAGAAGGACCCCTGTCTCTTTCTTCAGTGTGTGCTCTGGTTTCAATAAAACACCTGCCTGAAACCGTTGAGGACACCTGTGTCTCATGTGTGATGTTCTTTGTTTATTTTCGCTGTATTATTTGTTTTCATGATAGATCGTAGTTTGTTTTGTTGTTTTTGTTTCTGTTAACCCTTTTGCTCCACATCATCCTATTCTACCCTGCCCGACCCAACAGGGTATGCAAACGTTCCCCATTTGCTCACCTGGTGACAATCCGAACGAGAACACTTGGTCAAGGGCCAACAGGTATTTATGCAACACCTCTTTAAGCAACTTCTACTTATTGCATTATGTTTTTTTATCTTTAACAATGTTTTAAATATTTCACGGTCCCAATTTTATAATAATGTGGGAGGTTGGTCGTTGAGGTTGATTTTATTTGGGTGGGGATAATTTTTTTTGTTATCGTTAACAATTTTTTAAATATTTGGGGGTTCTAATTATATTATAATGTGACAGGACGATCATGGAAAAGGGCCAACCACAAAACATGTAAATGATTATCAAATTTGTCTTTCATTTTACGTGAATTTTATTATTTATTTATATAATTTTATTTGTGTGGTGATCAGTTATTTCATTTGTTTATATAACTAAAATAACATTGATTTTCATGTTGAAATTATATGTAGTCAGCAAGCCATGTTGATCATGATTCCTTCGATGAGGAGGGGTTGTATTCATCCCCTGCTCCGATGGTATTAATAAAAAGAAATATCATTAAAGAGACCAAGGAACTTGATAGCTTGTTAGACCGTCTAGATCAAACTCCTAACCTCCTAGAAAGGATCAATCTCCTTATGTCACAGCTTAACAAATATAAGGTAATAACCATAATTTAAAGTGTTTCTTTAATGCACTCATATGTTCAATTATGAAAGTATGTTTTTTAACTTTTACATTATCTCACGAAAAAACATTTTCTTTTTTATAAAGAGATTTTTGGAGCATGTTTAGCCCAGTGTTGGTAGTAGTGGTGTTGCAAATATGCCACAGAGTCATGACGCGGGTTGTCATACAGCTGTTAGAGTACTATTTACTTCTCCATATTCCACACCTAATTTAGATAGGAGCCATGACATGCACTGCCAGGCATCCACACAATGATCAGGCTCTAGAGGTGGTGACAGAGATGAGGTTGATGATGTGTTTGAGATGGTTTCATTTCCTGGAGCTAGAGGTGTGACCAGAATGGGTACCCTTCTGTGCATAATTTTTGTTGACGATAACAAACTTTCATTAAAAGAAATAAGACTCCCAGGTAGTTTTTCATATTTTAACTGTTTCATGTTGTCCATCTCATACACAAATCATCTAGATTATTATTTTTAAAATAATGATCATATCTTTTTGTGTGTAGGAAACAACCATTTTTATAGGCACCTGGAGAGAAAGGCCTTGATGATCTTTGGGGAAAACTTACGCATGAGGTGGAATTTCCAAAATTCCAACCTCAAAAAAGAACTTATGGATTATCTCAAAGGCCTCTTTGGGGTGGACACATTCAATAAAAGAGCGGTCACCTTTGCATTAGGAGAATATTTAAAATATATGTGATATGTTTATAGACGAAGCTTGATAGGAAACCCTAGGTATGAGTGTCCTCCCTCGATTCCATAGAGGGTGTGGAAGGCGATCGATGATGATGCAAAAGAAAAGATATTGAAAAAATAAGGAGAAAAATAACTAGTACCCCAAGGTAAATTATAATATTTTTATTTCAATGCCTTTAATTTTCTTTAGATCTAAATAAAAGTGTGTTATATAACATACTTGAAAATTTTGATGATAGGCTTCCTGGCACATTGAAGGAAACCAAAGAAAGGATTTTCAAACATGGCCAACACAAGCTAGGCCAGGGAAACTACTCGATGTTACAGTGATGAATTGTAAGTACCCAAACATCTTAAGAATATTATTTGTACAACCTTGCAACTTTCAGTTTATTGCCGCCAAAAACATTAAAAAAACATGCTCTCATGCAATGCAGGGTGACGACTTTGTAACTAAAACCACGAAGGAAGACCTCCAACTTGGTTACAAGTACGACTATAAAGTCATGGTTGATCGTAGGAAAAGCATGGGGCAGACCCCAAGATCCAGTTTGCAAGATAAGGTAAATAAAAATCAATCTACATTAACCTTTCATTACTTATCAAATACGTAAATGTTTGATATCGTCCATAACTTTAATGTCTTTGTTTTAATCAGGGAAGCAACACTATCAATGAAACCATTAGCATTGGACAAAAAAGAGTTGATAGTGCAGCGTGGCTAGAATATCATGGTGCTCCCCAGCAGCCCCAATATGTTCCTGTGACTGAGGCCCACAACGGTAAAATAATTGTATATTGATCATGTACTTAATAATTTCATACTTATAAATTTTGTACTTCTAATTTTTATTACTTATACATTTACAGTTTTGTCTTTATAATTTTTTTCATTTCAATGGTAGAGAACGTCATAGTTAAGCCTCCTTGACCCGAAGATGATTAGGATAACATGGCAACCATTCCAACGGTTCTGACTAGTGGACCAACAGGTAAATAATTACATTGTAGATGTTTTTTTTTATATTAATGAACTACTTCAATGATATTTAAAAATTGGCCATATAAATTTAATATTTTTTCTTTTTGTAGGTGATGGACCCTCACATAAACCTCCATGCCATGGGTACAATACCAGACATACTCGATGTGAAAGGACTAAAGAAACATCAGTTGCTGAAGAGAACCCAATAAATGAAGACGTGGACATGGATGAATTACTTAAGAATTGGAAAACACAAAAGAAGACTAAAAGAAATTGATGATGTATAATAATTTTATACGACAGATAGATGTACATTATATAGCTAGTATATTTGTAACATATTTTTAATGATAAATCTCATTTATAAAATTTAGTTTGTATGACATATGCCTTTGAATGATAAACCTCATTATAACTTTACAATCACTTTTTATCAAATTTGAATATTTTTAATGCAATTTTTTTATTAGAATATAGATTGGGTATTGGGGAATTGAGAGTGATGTGAGGGGGGGAGGGGCCATAGGAGCTTCCACCTTCATGTGGTTGGACTTGTTTAATATAGAAACATTTATTGGAACCATTTATTCTTGGAGCAAACCTCTATCGATCCAACGAAGCAACAACATAGTCAATGTTGACTTTGTTGTTGCTCCTTCAAATCGAGGGAGGTTTGCTCCAAGATCAGACGACTCCAATAAATTATTCTCAAAACCAAGAAGAGCTTATTCAAGTCGTCGCATCTGATATGTGTGTGTATGTGTCACTATTTAATCTCCTCTCATATGGATTTTGCAAAAAATAATATCAATGGTGTTTACTATTTGCAATCTTGTCGGTTTTAATTTCTATTAGGATTTATTGACATGTCTTAAAAGTATTTTTGGTTTTTACTAAAAACTAAATATAATTATGTTTTTATTTACTACAGTATCCAGTTCACACATTTGTAGATGCTCTAGTTGTTGTATCAATGCAATGCTACACATTAGAATATCAAAGATCATGTATGTCTTGTATTTTTTCTTCTTTTTATGACTTCTTAAGGTTCCTTTTATTTATTTATTTTTACATTACCATCATTTATGGGCCACTATGTTGCCAATCATTCTATCTAATGAACCACACCCAAGTATATTGTAGCATATAAGATTCCCTTTAGTTCATCATATCATATGATTCACACAACTGATCTAATACTTCAACTTGGTTTTTTTGTGGTTGTGTATAAGTAATCTCTTGGATATCATAGTATAAGCATAACCATAATTACACAATAGAGTATTTGAGATGAATGAGATATATATACCACTTCCTATTAGAAATTACAAATCATAGGCACCAATGAACCTAAATACTCATCCCGAGTTCCAAGAAGATGAAAATAAAACATCCCACCAACCTAAAAGTGGATAGGGGGTTGGTTGTGTTACACCCATGACCTCTATACACTACTATGATATTTATTACTCTCCTGTGATATTTATTACTCTCCTGTGATATTTATTGTAAAATTATATATTTTGTTGTATACTACTGCTTTAGGCTTTAGCACCAAAGGAAATTATTCCACCCTTACCTATAGAGAAAGAGAAACTTGAAAATGCTTTCACTATAAACATTTATACCAATCTATTAATCAGTGTCATTCCACCAACACTTGGAAGTTGCACTGCACTCGAATCATTGAATCTATCTAACAATTCATTAGAAGGTTCCATTCCATATTCACTTGGGTATCTACAAAATCTCATGGACATGGATCCCTCTTATAACTCCTTATCAAGGACAATACCAATTACTTTCAACAAGTTGAAAGAGCTTCACTATTTGAATTTATCTTTCAACAATCTCAACGAAGAAATATCAAAAGGAGAATTTTATACAAATCAAAGCATTATCATATCCTTAAGTGGAAATTTAGGTCTCTATGGTCCACAAGTATTTTCCTTATCAGCATGTCTAGCACCAAGAAGTCATTTTGATGTTTTGAGAAAAGTATTATTGCCAATTTTTGGTGGTATTGCTTTTATATTATGTTGTCTACTTTTGTGATTCCTCTCAAGAGGGAATTTCCATCTTCAAAACTTTGTTTTCCCACGAGTTGTTTCCCATAAATTAGAGCATGAAAGTATATCATATCAAGAGCTTTCTAGAGCAACTAATTGATTTATTGAGGCCAATTTGTTGGGGAAGGATAGTTTTGGATCAATGCACAAAGGAATTTTGAATGATGGCATGATTGGTTCTATGAAGGTTTTCCATTTGCAAAATGAACAGGTTGTGAAGAGTTTTAAAGTAGAGTGTAATTCCTTGCAAAAGGTTTGACATCGAAATCTTATGAGAATCATAACCTCATGTTCCAACCTGAAGAATGTCCAACCATGAGAGATGCGTCAAATGTGTTGAAGAGTCTTAAAGAGGATTTGGTGGAAAATGGAGTTTCTTCAAGGAGATTAAGACAAAGCATATTTTCTATGTTTGTCAATAGTAAATGCAATACAATAGGAAATATTGCAATGGCATAAGAGATCAAAGTTCTACATTTTAGTTTCTAAAGATTCATATTCTTCCAGCTACAAATATTTATATTCTTTTAATATTTGAAGAAAAATTATGTTAATATAATACTTGAGCAATAGTTTTCAACATGACAACTAGATGTTTTTGTAAATCCATATTTTAATGGCATCACAAAACTAGATATTGAAAACTAGATGTTGTGGTAAATCCATATTTTAATGGCATCTCAGAACTAGATGTATTAATGTGTTTCAAATTTTCATCCATTAATGAAAGAACTCATGAAAGGGTTGTATGGATTCATCTCATGAAAGTCATTCTCTTTTATTCTTAAGCATCTCCCAAATTGGAGAGAGCATCCTATGAAAATATCTCTCTTTCAAGCATGTTTACAACCAAATCTTTCACATATTCCATTTAGTAGAAACATTGTAGTTTTCCTCACAATAAATTCTTGTATTTATCGTCGCATGGAATTGAAGGATAAATTATATTCCTTTTCAATGCAATGCACATTGCATCCAAATGCTTAATGCTTTTATGTCAATATGTCAGGATTTTTGGAAATTCTTTTCGATTTTAATTTCCCTACACGTTCACTGAGGTTTGCATGCATTTTTGTTTGTAACTTTGTATATCTTTTGTGACTGAAGCATATCATAACCATGACAAAGAAAAATAATATAAATATAGAATGAAAAAAATTGAAGCCACAACATACAATTTCAAAGTATTGTCTTACTTTATTGCATAGGGTTCACTCCATAGTTATGATTTCCACTTAATATGGCTATCTTTTAAAATTTAAGGTGTCATGACTTACTAAAAATGGATTCGTACAATTATATTTTGTATGTTTCAACAAAGGCATTCCCAAAGGTTCTGACTTATTTTGAAATCCCTACAAATTGTATTAGTCTATTTCCACAAGAATTTATAATTGGGTTTTCTTCTTCAAATGATATGAATATATTAAAGAAGAGTTTGACATTTCCCTTTTATACATTTCTGATTATGATTCTTAACTATGATGGATTAGAAGGTAAAAAAGTCCTCTCACTATGCAACCCTTGTCTCCACATCTATTCCTAGGGACTTGTTTAGCTAGAAAGGTAAAACTGGATTCTGGAAATGTGTATATTATTTATTGATGTTGTATATCATAACTTTTGCCAAATGCCAAATTGAATTTTTCATCTTATTTTTCATTGTAAATTTGTTAATGCAGTTGGAAAATTGAAAGAAATGAAGTAAAGTGACATAATGTAGTTCCTTGTTCTCTATTTTTCATTGTAAATTTGTTTTCGCAGTTAGAAAATTGAAAGAGATGAAGTAAAGTGACATAATGTAGTTCCTTGTTCTCTATTTTTGTTTTTCCTCTGCTTCTGTCCATCCAAGTTTCTCTGTGAATTTATATTTCTTATTTTGTGAAACATTTGTTTTTTCCTTGAAAATTGCGAGGATTTTATATAGGTTATATATTGTAGAAACCTTGAAATTATTAAATCTTCAAAAAGTACTCACAAATATTCTTTTATATTTCTAGGACTAGTATTTTCCCGAAACTATCTCTGGTTTCATTTTTTACTTTCAACTTCTTTATTGTTCATTCTACTATATTTTTTGAGAGCAGACTCCTCTTGAATATGAAAGTTTCAACTTTTTTCCTGTTCATTCTACTATATGTTTTGAGAGCAGACTCCTCTTGAATATGGAAGTTTGTTTTCTGTTGTTTTGTTTACTACGTATATCTTGGGATGTCTATGATTCAATTTCAATAATCATTATCCATGGCATGTTTAGAATTCATTTGGAAAAAATACTCACACATGTCCAAATTCAAGGAGTGCCTTATAATTTTGTTGTCTTGGTGATAACATATATGATCTCTCAATTTTGTTTGAAGAGAAAATTGTAAACGATGGTTTAGATGTAAGCATTACTTCTATCCATTCAATTCCATTTTTTTTTAATCGTTATGCATAACTAGCAACATTGAACACATGACAACATGAGTGCTTACAATTGCCTCATTTCCAAGGAGTTACAGTGAGATTTTACACATACAAGACGTTGTCTTATGATCTAATTTGTACTACATTTAGAGAACCATAGCAAGCTACAATATTTATAGTCTTTTAAGTAAAAAATTTAGAATGACACGAAGAGAACATACAGACAAAGTTGATATATATCCACTAGTCTAACTACATGCACACATGAATAGAACCAAGATCAGAAAGATCTGCGAGGCTGGAGAGTTAGAGTTTGACTTGGACTCATAAAAAACTTGGGAGAGACTTGGCATAAATTATTGGGAATCTGTGTAGAATGAATTTTTTTTTGTTTGGGTTATATAAAGGGGGTCTGATCCATAAAAGAATTAGAGATCGTGTGAGTATGATTGGAGGACCTGCACTAAATAAATGCTTATCTTTGAAGTGTTGTCTAAGTACAAGTGTGCACATGATAATTACATTTTTGATGTGTGCCAGGAGTGGTGGTTCGAGTCGTGTTGTGTTCACACATAGTTATCCAAAAAGGATTGAGAGAAGACTAAGGATAACTCATAATTCATAGAAGCAACTCAAGAAGCTCAAAATGGCCTCAACAGATAGAGAAAGGGAAAAAATTCAAAGTCCTCAAAACTCAGTGAAATTGGCATCATTGTGAAGTGTGCATCACAATATTTCTAATGGTGTAAACGACTCGTCAAACAGAGTTACAGACCAAAAGATATTCACGGTCAAAGTTTTGGTCAACCTAGCCCACTCAACAGGGATGAGTTAGCATCCGTACCATACATGGTAGGATGACATGGCAGAAAGGTGATGTCACAGGATGACTGTACAAATGAATGACTTGGGCCAATGTTTGGCTCCCACGTGGCAGTGGGAAAATGCCCAATGAGGGCCCGTAACTGAAATTTCAAAAATAAAAAAAGGCAGCCCACCAAATCTGGTGAAGGTCCTGCCAAATCATGTGGCTGACCCTTCGTTGTATTCCAATTCATAAAAATGTAAACGGGACTCCAAACTTGGTTGCAGTTATATATATATATATATATATATATATATATGTTGTTGTAACTACAATCCAAAAAGGAGAGGCTCGCGGGCTCGACCCCTGGACTTCCCCAACCAAATGCCTTTACATAGCATCTGCCAACCATTGAACCAAATGACTCCATTGGATATTCCACCCTCCTTTAAACTTAAATGTTGAGTTTTCCAATGGATGGAAGGAGGGTGCTCTATGGTATAGATGGTCACATTTTACAAGGTGAGTACAGTGAATTAATTGCAGGTTGCATGCATGGAAACCGAGACGAGATTTCTCATGGGACTATGAGTGCCAGAGTCAAATTGAGGCATGGAGACAATCATTTTTTGGGTAATTTTACACCATGAATTCAATGGTGTTGTCTACTTTATGATCTAAGCAAAGATTCTACAACTTAATTCTAGAATTAGGTATACTTATGTATTTTTCCAAATTCTTTCGCTGAATTAATAAAAAGGCCTACCCATTTGAGAGAAGGACCCAAAGACATAGTCCACTAGGGATAGACTCCGTTATCAATTTTTTATGTTTAGATTTGATGCTTATGTCTCTTCATTATTGAGTTTTTCCTTCTTTATCGTGCACTTCATTTTATGCTCATTTAATACAATTCTTTATAAGTCACATCGATGAAAAGATCCTAGATCATGTTGGTATCAGAGCAGTCATCTTTGAATTGAATTGTTGAGTGTAAATTCTTACTAGGGCCAAGCATAAGCAAGGTGAAGGAACTCTTAAGACTTTCAATCCCGAAGTTGGCCATGCATCCTGAAGGAAGAAAATGGCCGAAGAGGACAAGAATTACAAACAAGAGAAAAACTTCCATATGGTCTTTTATCGCATGTCAGAAATGGTCGAGCAAATGTATGGAAACTACGACAAGAGGATGAAGAAGAAAGGGAAGAAAAAGGAAGAATAAACAGATGAAAATGCTTCAGTAAATGAAGGGGATGGAGGAGACCCTCCTGAGCCTCCATCTTCACCATCAATCTCTATCTCTTCTTCCTCTAAGCATTCTCATCATTCTCATAATTCTAGCCATAAGATTTCTTTTATGAAACCATTATTAAAGCTTGATGTTAAATTTTCTTTACCTATGTTTAATGGAGATGTTAATCCTAAAAAGATAGATAATTGGATTCGACAGGTTGAAGTACATTGTCATGTTCAATAGATTGATGAGGATGAAGTTAAAGTGAAATTGGCCTCTCTTCGGCTAGAAGGCACCACTCTCGTATGGTGGGAGAGAAAAATTCAGGACAAAAGTAAGTGTGGTAATCTTCTTTCCTCATGGTCAGAATTTAAAGCAGCGATGAGGAATCAATTTTATCCATTGGGTTATTTACATAAATCAATGATGGAATGGAAAACTTTATGACAAATTAAATGTCAAACTGTACAAAGTTTCATGAAAGAATTTAGGAAGAAAGCTCTTGCATTAAACATTCCTTTGGATTCCTAGAAAACCTTAATGAAGTATATTGGCGCACTTCACAGTTATATTCGTCATACTTTACTATTGTTTAACCCCACCAGTCTTGACGAAGTTTTTTTGCAAGCCACTCACCTTGAAAATAGGGGAAAGCATGTTCAAGAATATCCCACAAAGAAACCTTCAAATTTCCCACATAAGTAGTTTAAGAAGTTTAAAAGGAAGGAAAAAAAGACTACCACTGTAAAGAGAGAATAAGGAAAACCATTGTTATCACTGAAATTTCGTCCGCACTTGGCGATAAGAACTCAGCATCGTCAAAATAGGAATGAAGTCATTCATGGCACTAGATTAATTTCACAGCATTGCAAAAGGGTCAAAAACTATACAAAGTAACCAAAAATTGAAGGGCGCTTTACAGAAGATGGGTGCACACACATATGCGTGGAACATAAATGTACAATGTGCGCATGCACGCATGATGCGCGACTATTAGCGACAAAACCCGTGCACCTGCTAAACGGTGCATTTATTGAATTGGTCTGCCTCCCAACCACTTATGGACCAGCTCCCAACCTAATTTGACCATCAAATCTGAGCTGAATTTGCATGGTAGGCTGGTCAAAGACCTAATTGAGCCCTAAAGATCCCCTTTTCACACCTCAAAGGAGTTACATAATCACCCAATGCCATGCTATAAAAATCCATGAAGAAACATCATTTTCCCAAGGAATTTCATGTAATGTTATGCTGCTTATATTGTTTTAAGGACTCACTCCTTGGCAATAACACATTAGAACCATTTCATTGAGCCATCTACCTCTCTCTTGAGTGGATGTGCTAGGATTTCTTTCACCATCATTCTCATTTTCTTATTGTAAGGAGAGAAAGTTTGTGAGGGCCTCAAGAGCCTTCCATTGGAGAAAGAAGGGACCCAAGTCCCCTTTCTTCATTGTGCTTTGGATTTCATCAATTGATCAGCCTAAAAACATTGGTGATATTGGTCTTTTGTGTTTTTTATTTCTTTTTCCATATGCTCATAGTTTTAGTTTGTTTTAATTTAATTCTTGCTTTTAGTTTTGTTGTTCTTTTTCTAACCCTTTCCTCTACAGCTGTCATGCTCAGCAAGGCCCAACTGGGCATGTAAGCACCCTTTATTTGCTCACCAAGTGACGAATTGGGTGTAAACAGATTGGCGACCGTACTGGGGAGAAGGTATCAATTCCTCCCTCATTTGGGCGTATTTTGCTTTCCTTTTGATTTCATTAACTTGCAGGTTCACAAACCGGCCTCTGTCGACCTTCTAACCAGTCAATTCACAAGAGAATTGAGAGAAATCCATCTGGATTTTTCTTCTCGGTCGTTTGTCACAGGTGCGTGGGTATTCCACCCCATAGGCGCGCATTATGTGCACATTCACCTTCAGAACAATTTCTTCCTGCGTGCATGCGCTTTTTCTCTCAATTCTGTCAGCGCGCAGGCACCATATGCGCCTCTGTCCACACTAGAGGCTGCGCATCTGAACTAAAAATTACATTGTAAGGTCTTGGATGTGGGGAAAGTCATTTTCCTTTTTAAGGATGATGTTATGCATGCTCTAAATACTGCACCACTTAGACCCCTCAACTTATAAAGGGGATAATCAAACAAACATAGGCACTTAGGTGGATAAAAATCAATTTCCTTTATTTGCTTTTTGCCACGTGGATGGCTTGCTTTGATTTATAAATCTAAGGATAACATCAATTTTAATCACATATAAACTCACATTTTGGGACTCGAAGTTGAAAGTAACAATCTTGAGTATGCTCTTCTCTTGCGCCATCAAGCGATCTTGAGAACCAGAAAAGGATTGTGAAAACAATCTCATCTCCCTTAACAAAATTTCAAAACCTTTAGGAGAGGACAAAGCCCTTTTTGGGACCCCTCTTAGTTTCATTTTTCAAACATATGTTAAATTTGTAATGGGCCCATACATGCCCACATGTCACAAAAGTAGGATAGTGCTTGAAATTCTGCTTTCTTAGATCAAAAAACTAGGAGAGTTTAAAGGTTTGTAACGGGCCCACACATGCCCACATGTTCAATCTAGGATAGTTTCATGCTTTTTCTAGATTAACTCACACATAGGGAGATAAAGGATAGTAACGGACCACATGTCCACATGCTAGTTTCCTAGGGCTTTTAAAAATCCGCAAGGTTGTACCAATGACATCTAGCTAATTAGGTAATCACACTCTTGTAAGGACCAAGCGAAGTCCACATGCAGCAAGGTGACATCTAATTAACTAAAACTTGGCACACTTTCACTCACACACAAAAGTCACTTTTTCACTCACATAGCCTCTTCTCGAAACGTGGAGGTCCAAGTAGGTTTCCTCCAAAGGGATTTTGAAAACACCCCATCTTTTCTTGATAGGACTATCCACTCTCACTTTTAATCAAATGAGGTTGGTTTTCACCCCCAGCCTCACAAAACAACTTCATCTAAAATATTTCTAAAAACTCACTAAGTTTTCCTCCACAGGAGGTGCCAAAAGAAAATTTTAGTCTAGGTAGGATTTCGGGGATAGGTATCCAAATAACTCCCCGTTATCTGGTTCTCACATTTTCAAACATAGAAGTTGACAAATAGGGAACTTCAAATCCTCCAAGTCCAGTGTTCCAATCACCATAAGGCAGGGAGATACCCGTGAAGGGTCGAAGGCCGAGGTCTGGTTGTTCTGTGCGTCCCCCCTTGAGGCACCCACCTCTTGGACAGGATCCAGCCCGTGACTCATTTCTTAGGCCAAAAATCTAAATGCCGCATTTGGACCGAGGTACCTAGTGACCAACTTTAGGACATCTACCCAGGTGGAGATTGTGGGTTGCAATCGCACCTTGATTGGATTTCGTGTGGCTATTGGGAAGTATCACCAGCTCTTTTGGGATATTTCCCCCTCTACCCCTCATTATAACCAGTTATTTCATCCTTCACTAGTGTCTCTTTCAGTGACTTCAGACCCCACTGTTGAGTACTATTGGAAGGTCTAGTGCTATTTGAGAGGAAGGACGTTACGTCTTCTAGGACACGAGCATTTGCTTTCTTTTTTGATTCCCCCATGCAGACAAAACCCTCTTACCCACATATATGCTTCTTTTCCATTTATGTATGATGCACATCTGATTACAGTTTGACTTTGATATATATATTGTGTAAACATTCAATGCAAAGGCTTTTTGTTTCTATATTTCTCTCACCACTTTTTTGCACACATTTCACACAACTAGTCTGACATCATAGGGGAACCACAGAACCCCCGTCATTCACGATGCTTGCTCAACCTTCCTCCTATCTTAGGGGGAGTATCTGGTCATGCCCTCTCATCGATACCTCCTTCACACACTCCTATGAGTGCTACCATCTTAGGATTACCTTTGCTTGGTTCTACCTTACTTGGGTCCACTTCCCAAGGTCATCCATTCACTCGCTCTCCTTTGCACGGAAGCGAGGGACCCACTTCCTCTCAAGGAGGGAGCACCAACCCACCTAGTGCCCATCAAGGGTCAGGTTCACAACACACTATGGTTGGAACTAATCCTGCCACCCCCCTACAGATGCCATATCTGGCCTCTCTCAACATACCGGATCTCACCAAGCTTACCAATGATCCTATATTGCATGATGCCACATGGCCTACAATGCCAACCAAACTTCCTTCAGACATACCAAAGTTTGAAGGGAAGACAGGGGATGACCCCGCCAATCACGTCATGACCTTTCATCTATGGTGTTCTTCCAATAGCATCATGGATGACTCTATCAGACTGCGACTATTTCAATGCACACTCACTGGCCCATCGGCCAAATGGTATGTCGAAGAAAAATCTGGGCCTCATACGACCTTTGAGTCATTGGCCAAAGCCTCCTTAACTTTCTTCCAATTACCCATCCGCCATGACAATGGTCTAGAACTATTGTCTAACTTCAAACAGACCTCAGCCACCCACATCGCTGACCACATTCATGAGTGGCATACGCGACGTAGTTTGTGTAAAGCAGAAACCACCAAGAAGCAATGCCTTGACTGGTTTCTTAGATCACTTGTCGCTCTCCTTGGAAAGGATGTCGCTTCCACCTTCCCTAAATCCGAAGAGGAAGCCATCAGTAAAGCCCAACAATATGACCTCATCTATGCACAATCAGGGTACTTATACATGGTACTGCCTGATCTACCAAAACCTGTGCCATTTGGTCAAGACAAACCTAGGATGTCTCACTCAGCAGACAGACTAATAGGTGCCACCACACACCATGGTCCACAACCCCAACCACCACCGATGAATGGAACACCTCAATACCCACTAGCATATGGGGGCACTTCTTATTTCCCCCCACCCCCTTATCAACAGTCGTATCCTGTTGCTATACCTCCACCCATCAGTGGACCACCACTGGCACCCCCCATACATCCACCTCCTCCAACCACCAGTGGTAATCCCTCCACGTCAGATTATAGTACTAGTGAAAGCACTACACCTTCCTATGTACCTTATGGAGCGGTACCACCACAGAATCCCTACTTTCCCTTTCCTGGTCCTCCACAACCCATTGCTCCCCCACATCCTCATGCAGGGGTAAATTTTGTTCAACCCTCTACTGCTCAACAATACCAAAATTTTGAACAGTTGAACACAGCCAATACAACTCATCCCTCAAACAATGCCAAGAGGAAAGGAAGGAACAAGAATAACAATAACCCAGGTCAAGGTGGGAATCAACCCCCACAACATCAACCCACTGGAGGCAACCAGAACCAAGGGAACCAAAACCCCCAAGGGGGCAATAACAACAAACGCCAAGGGCAGAATAATGTTAAAACCATCCAACCTTGTGCTCTTTGTGGTGTGTTCAGTCATTACACCCACCATTGCCCCCAGATCACTGATTTCAAAAGGTTGAAAGACTCTAGGAGCCTTCCTCCCTCCCCAGTGCAACCTGCCCCTCAGCAGGCACAACAACAATACGTGCAACAACCCCCTCCCACCGTGCTGCAAAATCCTATCCCCCATCAAGGTGTCATAAACACCCAGTAGGACACACAGCATCCCCCACCTCAGGTGGGCCAATACCACAACCCCAACAATCCAGCAGACCAAACGATTCTCTTCACCAGTGAGGAAGAAATCCTTCTGCAAACACGCAATCGTTAGTATCCTATAGCAACTGAGTCTACTCCTATCTCTCCAGAGACAAACCCTACACTGACGAGGCCTCCATTGGTAATCCCGTGTCCTTCCACCGAACCACCATTATGCATCCCTCGCATCCCCTTGCGCAGGAATGTTCACAATCCACAGGCTAGGGCAACACATAACTACAGCTTGGTAGACGACTTAGCACAATCCCCGGCTACCATGTCAGTTTTGGAAGTCCTCCAGACTTGTCCTACTCAGCGGAAATCACTACTTTCTGCCTTGGGGTCAGTTGACCCTGCCGATACTCGACTCATCACCTTTGACCTTGATAGCTGCGAACCACGTCTTCCCGCCGTGGTTGCTATTCAAATACCAGTAAAAATACGGAACATCACCATCCATCGGTGTATCATCAATGAGGGGGCATCTGCATGCATCATGTCCAAAACAGTATGGCAGAAACTCAGTTCCCCGGAACTCATACCTTCCACCATCACATTACAAGCTTATGACAGAAGACCATCATCTCCTGAAGGGCTCTTCCAAAATGTCCCCGTGGAAATCGGGGGCAAAACTATTCTCATTGACATTGAAGTTATCAACGCTCAGATCGATTACAATATCTTGTTTGGGCGTAGCTACATGTATGCTATGAAGGCAGTGGCATCATCAGTCTTTAGGAAAATCATGTTCCCCCACAATGGGAAGATTGTGACCATTGACCAAGTCTCACATTATGATCCAAACCCATCTACCAATCTAGATAACATTCTTCCTCTCATTCACACCAACAAAGATGCATATCCACTCATCAAGATGGGTCCTGGGATTTTCAAAGATCCATCCTTATTAGGGACATACCATGGAGCGCCACCACTCCTTCCCCCTAATCAAGTATGCGTCATCTCATCTACCGGAACTCACACGGAGGATGCTCGTCCTCCTCAGGAGGCTTCAGTCATCCCCGACGTCTCAACAGTCGCAGCATCACTCCCACAGGAGCCTCCTGCGAACTCGTCGACCCCCACAGTCCATGAATCCACACCCCCTCAGGGGCCTAGTCCCATTTGGGAGACAGTTCCCCGACCCCTCACTCAAATTCCCTTATTTTACCCTCCACCAGGTATAGAAACTTTCCAGGTAGCCGCAATGCTCACACTACCCAATATGGTGTTAGCAATCCCAGTGTGGTATTTACATCCACCTGAAATGGTCCCTCGTCCACAAGAAGGCCTCCCCATGATGATTCCTATCCTCACCCCCACTCCCCACATACTCCCTACCCCCCCTACTACAGTTGGGGGCAGGTGAAAGAAGAAGGATCCCACAGCTCCACTTCCTCCACGCATCCCACCACCTTGCGCACTATGTGAGAAAGAGGGTCACCAAACCAACAACTGCCCATCACTACCAAAATTATGGAATTTGATTCCACTCAATCCAACTCCCACAACACCCATCACTACTGCTAGTCCTACTGCTACCACCCAACCTTCCAGTAGTAAAGGGTTGAGGACCAAATTCGCATGTGCTATCTATTCCGAGTATGGCCACTACACCCATCATTGCCCAGCACTACCATGTTTTCGGCAGACATTAGCTGTAGTACGCCAGAATTTCCAGAACAACCCACGCCCTGCTACATCCTCTACAACAAATATCACTGACATTCGTTATGTCACCATGTCAGTCAATGAACGCATGAGATGCCCTTGCTCTCTCTGCGATTCATTATCACATTTTACATACCAATGTCCCATGATCCTGGAATATCGGTGACGTCAATTAGCTCTGCACCACCAACCCGCAGAGGCGATCATTGACATCACTTCACCATTCGAGGATCTTCATGTCATTTCGCCCAAACTTGAGGTACTCCCAAAACCTCCTTGGTTCTTAGATGACGTATCTGAGGATTTACCCCGTAACCCACCCAACTCTCCTGCTCATCCCCCTATGGAGACTCTCCATCCCACCACCATGGGTACCCCTCAGTACCTCAATATATGGTTTATGTCGAGTGAACCCTCACCCTCTCCTAGCAATACCCCCTCTGTTTCCTTAGCAGGGGGAAATCACACTATCACTGAGATCACTCCTCATGATCCATTATATTCCCGTCGTTTCCAATGCGACGAAGAAATAATGGAAGAGCTACAATGCCCGGATTCTCCCTGGGACGCACTACATCATCGTGCTCTCTTCCTTCCATAGGAAGCCCTCATGCCTCCTAGCCACAATCCCATTTACGCGGTCAGAACCAAAGATTTTATCCCATCAGAGCCTATCAATTGGTTCAACAATCCCATTCTTGCACCTGACGCTTTTGAAGAAGGTAATCTAGCTAACATTTCCCCCACCATCAAAATCGACATTTTTCATTAAAGATGGCATTGTCGAAGAAATCATCATTGGAGCTGCTTGCACTCCTCAGGAAATCGCCACATATAAAGCCCTCTTCCAGGAATATAGGGATATTTTCACTTGGTCATACATGGAGATGCCTGGCCTCAATCCCTCTATTGTCGAGCATCGCATCGACACCTGGCCTGACATCACACCAATTCACCAAAAACAACGACCGCTACACCCATCCAAGGCCACAGCTATCAAAGCCGAAATTGATAAATTACGTACGGCCGGATTTATTTATCCCATCGCTTATACTTCATGGGTTTCCAACCATGTACCTGTCGACAAAAAACAGGGCACTATCTGCGTTTGCACCGACTTTCGTGATCTCAATAATGCATGTCCAAAGGACAACTTTCCAACGCCTTTCATCGATCAAATTATCGATGACTGCGCCGGCCACGAGGCTCTCTCCTTTATGGACGACTTCTCTGGCTATAACCAAATTCAAATCCACCCAGCCGATCAATACAAAACCACATTCATTACCCCTTGGGGTACTTTTGCATATCGTGTCATGCCTTTTGGCTTAAAAAATGCTAGCGCAACTTTCCAGCGGGCAATGACATATATCTTTCACGATCTGGCTGAAATCATCCTCGCCTACTTGGACGACCTCACTGCTCGATCCAAGAAACACACCCAGCATCTTGATGATTTACGAACCATCTTTCAACGGTGTCGCCAGTACAACATCTGCTTGAACCCTCTCAAGTGTGTATTCTGTGTCACCATGGGGCGCCTCCTCGTTTTTATTATTTCCCAAAGCGGTATTACCGTGGACCCCCTTAAAGTCAAAGCTATCATCGAAATTACACCTCCTCGAAATTTACGACAACTGTAGAGTCTACAGGGAAAAGCTAACTTCCTTAGACGCTTTGTTCCTGATTACGCTATACGCGCACACAGTTTCCTTCACTTACTGCATCACGACATCCCTTTTCATTGGGATGACTATGCCCAACAGTCATTTGACGATCTTAAAGAAGCGCTTTCAAATGCACCTTTGATTAGTGCACCTGACTACAATCGTGACTACATCCCCTACGTATCATCATCAGCTGTATCAGTAGCCGGCGTCCTCATCCAGCTTGGAGATGACAATCATGAACACGTTATTTACTACGTTAGTAAGAACCTCTCAAGGCCACCCTTGAAGAATAAACATGAAGAGAAACTTTCTCTTGCAGTTGTCCTCGCAGTCCAGAAATTGCGCCATTACATTCTGCTTCGCACCACCAAGGTCGTCGCAGATTCCAACCCTATGCAATATTTGCTCATCCGTCGACAAGTTAACGACAAATTCGCTCAATGGATAGTTATCCTTCAGGAGTATGACCTCGAGTTCTCAACACCTAAGAGTAAGAAGGCCCTCGTTCTCACTGAACTTGTCACGGCCCTCCCCTCTGACACACCCAGTGCCCCCGTCAATACCGACTTTCCTGACGAACATCTCTTTTACATCGCTTCAGATGATCCTTGGTATGGCGACCTTATCGTCTACCTATGAACTCAAAAGTTCGGTAACCACCTATCACGAGATGATCGTCAGTGCATTCGCCATCAGGCCCCTCGCTATCTCCTCATCAGCGACATCCTATATCGACGGGGCGTCGACACCATTCTTCGTCGCTACCTGACTACTGACGAGGCCAACAGAGTCTTAAATGACTGCCACAACGACACATGTGGGGGCCATCTTTCATGTATCTCCACTTCTCAAAAGATTATCTGGGCCGGTTACTTTTGGCCCACCCTATTTCATGATTGCATTCATGCCGTGAAACGATGTGAGCAATGTCAGCTCTATGCCAACAAAGCCCGCACTCCCCCCGCTCTTCTTCACCCTGTCATTACTGCAGGCCCATTTTGTAAATGGGGCATTGACTTTATGACTTGTAATCCCCCCTCTAGCACTGGTCACAAATACATTATTGTCTCCATTGATTACTTCACCAAATGGGCCGAAGCTATGCCCACCTTCAACAACACCGCTGACACTGCAGCGCGTTTTTTCTTCAACCACGTCATATCCCAGTTCAGAGTACCACTCCAACTCGTTTCCGACCATGGGAAACATTTTGAGAATGAGATCTTCGTCGAACTCTCATCTTGGTTAGGCTTCTCTCATGA